>QGOG01003741.1:0-13844 GCA_003313185.1 Collybia sp. MG36 | reverse complement strand
ACATGGATCAAGGCGACCGTCGGTGTCATATAAACGGAAAGCTCTCGTTTGTCTCAAGATACGACATCGAACATTGGGTACCACTTCCCGGCTACCATCCTGGGCCGCAAGAGTGATGCTAATACCATTTCTGTTTCACCAGATCTGCGCCTCGTTCCGCAAGCACATATGTGGCGGCCTGAGTGTGGCCTGCGGCTAGGGGTGCGCATCATTTTACATTTCAGCTGGCATGGAAAAAAACATGGATACGCACGAGAACGGATGCATCAATAATACGCAACCCTGACACGCCTTTCACGCACAAGTCAGGATCGACAACACCATACCCTGCACCTCTTGCTGACATTGCAGCAGTCCCCACAGAGTGGAATATACTCGCTGCGCTATTACGGATATACGCATCCAATTCGGCGTCTGTGGTCGCATTGTTGGTAGAAGAGATGATATAGTCCGACCAGACAGGAGCAGCGGCGAACCGTCGAGCGCTTCGTACTGCCTCTCGCATTGAGAAAATATCGAATTCATGTGTGAGGAAATTCGGGTCGATGATGGGAGGATCGAATGGATGGCTTGAATTGACAGTGACAGATCCACCTATAATGTACGCTATGGATGATTGTTCGAAGCGCATCATGACCCACTTACGTGACATTGGTGTAAGTACTACTGTCCCAATAGCAAGGAAATGACCATTCGCAGGGAACGGGGGCCTGTTGATCCCATTCTGAAGGTAGTACAGTCAGCAGGGCCAAGGTATCTGCGGCATTCTCCCCACCGTGAATATCAACTCAAAATGAGCAGTGTGTGAACCAGCAGAAGGATCTTGGTATTTCGCCAGCACAGTCGCGTTCGCAGGCAGACGCACCCATCCAAGGTGATTGGAGGGTCCATCCACGAGTGGTCCCATTTTGGTCGTCTGCCACTGCCGCAGTTGAGATGCATTGCGTCGGGTATCTTCAAACGTTTCATTCCCACTCACGAGCCACGTATTACTAAGAATTGGCTGATCAGAAAGATTCTTGCCGACAGACGGAAGGTGAACGAGGGGTGTGATACCCGCTGCGATGAGAGAGTTGGTGTCCCCGATTCCAGAGTTCAGCAGAATGTGTGGCGTCCCGATCGAACCTGCAGACAGGATGACCTCTCTCGAAGCGGTGAATACATGCCGAGGGCCTACTGCAATGTCAGCGATGCTCTGCCACGTCTGAAGCTCAGACAATGACCGCCTATGCCTTCTGTTATTTCCACACTGCGGAAGCAAGGTTCATCACCTCGGGTTCCTGTGCGCAATACACGAGCCACCTGAGCGTGGAGCAATACATGCAAATTTGGGCGCTTGATAAACTCAGGACCAAGGTAGGATGTTGCCGAACTACTTCGGGTGCCATTGCTTATCGTTGATTGCGTCCATCCTAAGGGGGGGGGTTAGATCATCCAGTGTAAATGGGTGTGGAACACGCCATACCAACCCCCAAGTGGTGCCCCGAATTGACGTCGAGATTGAACACAAACTCTTCCCCGAGTTGAGACGTTGCTTGAATCACGCGCTGGTCGATAGACTGTGGAAATCCAGGGAGGCTGACAGAGTTGATGCCGTCGACTGCATGCATAGATGGGTCGAATTGGCCGGTGGTGGTGTGGTTGTCTGCAGGCACCGTCCATTTCTCATTCTGGCCGGCTCCTTAGCATCTACATGTGCAATTGAGTTGCGACTCACTTTTCGGAAATAGGGCTGAAGATGGTCCCAGGACCAACCAGGATCGCCGGTCAATTCAGCATAGCGATCATAGTCTTCCGAGGTTCCACGAGTGTATGCCATGGAATCTGGGGAGTCAATGAGGGGATAAAGCGCTCGAACTGGCGTGTACTGACTAACGGAACTGCTACCTCCGAGGATATGTCCTCGGGAGTAAGCCAGTTGTCTCCCATTCAGGCCAGCTTGCGGTACAGTAGTGAAATTCCAGTCATAGGGCGTTTGAGGGGTCAGGCGGGTGAAATAGAACGGGACCATTGAATCTAACACATTTTCGTTACTAAACAACACATCAGCGAAAGCATGAAATGGTTCATTGTTGAGCCACGTACGAGCCCCCTGCTTCAAGAACTAACACTGAAACACCGGGGTTTTCGGTGAGCCGATTGGCCACCACATTTCCTGCGGTACCTCCTGGTCAGATGGTGAGCATGTGGATAACATGAACGCGATGTCTGCCCTCACCACCAACGACCACAAAGTCGTACCGGAGGCCTGGGAGGTCCGCGACGCGCTCTACGACTTTTGCTACGCAACCAAGGGCGAATAATAAGGGGCTTGATAATCTCCGCACCATGCTCCGCAAAGTAAGGATGGGTGTTATATGCCTTTAGGGTCCTACGAAGTTGGTAGTACAAACCCAGTGAAAGGTTGCTGGTTTATAATATGAACTGATAACTGATTGGCATCATGTGGCGGGTCCATGAATATTCCCTGCCAGTGGCTTCTGTTGAACATCCGCCCGATTAGAAGGTTCTTCCGCGGGATTCCAGTCACTTCGGTGCATGAAGGTACAGCTATTGGGCTGATGAGAGGCATACAAATCACTTGGGTGCATTTACTCACCCAAACAACACATAAAGATATAACGCCTTCACGATATAACGGCACTTGCGCGAGAAAAAGGAGCAGCCCGAAACCATGGTCTCTATGACGCGGTGGCGGGGCGACATTGATCGATTTGATAGTGATCTACTCTGTGTGGTCAGACGATTTGCGAGACGAAATATGTCGCGCACCATCATTCTTTTCCCCATTTCTCTCATACCACACGTCTTTCAGCTTCTGCAACCGCCCAAAAACTGTTTCAGCCTCTTCTGCCTGTATCTTGTGGATATGTGCGATGCTGACACGGGCTGGGGGCATGTTGGAGGAGTTGTTGGTGGATCTATGGATGGGACGATGTCATGCGCTTGGCCGTCGTCTGTCGGAATGAAGACTTGGCTTTTCGGATGTCAAAATAGAGGCTGCTCACGTGTTCACCGTTCAGGAGTGATTGGACACAACTTTTCTGCGAGGACGACCCTTGGCATGGGGATCTTTATGGCAGTGGACTTGATGAGTATCAGTGGATGGCTCGATCATTGAGCTCGTCACGACGCGTGACTCAGTATTTTTAGCCTGATGACCCCATTGGCGACTAAATCACTCTGAGCAATCAACACACAAGAACGTCAAACAACTGGCAAGCAAACATGGACTGCTCCCCGACCTACATTCAAACCGCCAACGATTTAATTCTAACCGTGGCCCTCCTAGTAGGGCGCTGCAGGATGTCCTGCTGCGCGTGACTAGGAGGGTTTTGCGTGTGTTCTCGCGCGACGCACACTCGCGAGTCTCCCACTTGGATACCATCCATAGCCGGTGGGGCTAGGATATATCGACTCCCCGGCCCCTCATAAGCCCGCCACAATGATCACCAACTCGGGCGGTCGCTCCCATTTCTGTCGCCTCCGAAAGAGTGTTGGTGACACGGAGGCCGAAGTGTGACTTTCCGTTGGCGGTTCCATGTTCATGCATATGCCAGCCATCATCGCGCTTCTACTTCCTTCCTGTGCTTCTTATGAAACCCCTTCCTTCTTCCTCGAACGCCCTTCCCACCGCGATGGAAACCAAGAACTCTCTCGCAAATTGTGACCCCTAGCGGTGATGCGATAGGCCGGGAGGAGGCGATGCTGGGTGGGAAGTGGTATACGAAGGGCCAAGGACAGGAATTGCGTGGAGAGATAGGGCACGCAGGTGAGGAAGCCGCCTGTGCCATGAAGGAGCTCACTTATGAAAGCGTCGACGGGCCTTCCCCTGGTTGGGAGAATGCGCACAGTTAGGTTTGCCATTGAATTTGTGCATGCCAGTGTTTCTAACATCTACTTTGTTTTAGCCCTTGACCTAGACTTGAGAATTGCCTCGAACTTGCTGAAATTCAAAGGACCACCAAACATCATATTGATGACCTCCTCAACCTCCCGTCTGACCTCATCAGGGTACCCGAGCGCCACCCCAGTCAAACATTCCAACAGATGTCCTTGCAGGAACATGAGCCCCAGCCTCTCTAGTCACTTTGTAAGCGGGGCGAACCGCTCTGTCGGCCGTGGCATGGTGCTCCAATCCAACAACAACTCCCACTTCTTCTCCCACGATGTTCGTCTAGACATGCGGAGCCAGTCCTGGCGCTTGGGCACAGGCACCCTTGCGCCGTTGTGATAATGGCTTGTGTGAAACATCATCACATAGAATATGGATTCCAAATCGTGGTGATAGCGGTGTGCGTGGAACCGCTTGTCGTATGGATCGAGGGCCATGAACTCTTGAGTCCCCATGCGCTGCCTGGACCGTGGGCTTTCAGGGAGATCAACGTCGAGCAGCACGCCATGCGCGCTGTCGCTGGCCTTGCGGTACATCATGGCGTGGATCCCGATGTCCCCGTGCAGAGTCTCGCATTCATTGCGGAGCCGCTTGAGGCCTGGTTCAGCCTCGAATGATGAGATTGTCATTCTTGTGTGAGCCACGCACAGGGACGTACAGTGCGCGATGTCCGCGTGCACCGGCATTACGCTCGCAGTGTCCATCAGTTTGGTGATTGGATACAGCTGTTCTGCAAGGATGAGTCTCGGCATGCGAATCTTGATAGGACTAGTGGGACTGGATCACGATGAGTGACACAGACGATTTTATTGACCCGCTCCAGATCGTGACTCGTGACTTTTATTTTTAATCTGACGACGTTATTGGCGGCCAAACCACACTCAGCAATTCAAACACCAACCGCGATCTTGCCCTCACGCTTGCGCCCTTCTCATCTTGGTGTGACGCATCACTGTACCCTCATGGTGTTGTTACTCCTCCCATTGTCGTCTAGACCTGTTCAGGCCAGTGTCCCTGCGAGGGCACTAGAATGTGAATGATTGTTGCGTTTCCAAGTCCCATTGAATCTAACGGCTCGTCATTGAATTATGGGCGTCGGGAGACACGCAACCTCAGTGGATTTGAGAGGGGCGATCGTGACCTTACAGCGAGAATTATAACTTATGGTGCATCCACGCCTTCAACACGCATTAGGCCCAGCTGTGCTCGACGGCAAAGATTGCTCCGATGTTCGATTACTTGTTCTAAATTCATATAATTAATATTGATCATTCTATCTGCAGCTATCCTTGACTGCTCCACATGTTCAAGCGCCACAGTATGAGGCTACCAAATTAGGATGGTCAGATGGCCGACACGTATGATGATCTGCGGAGGTCCTGCTCGCTGGCTGCAAGTGAGAATTTTTGCCTCTAACCACGGAGACCAGGTATCTGGTTCCCCGTCAAATCCATTCTTCTTCGCTTAAATGAAATCATAGTGGCTTCAATTTGTGCTAGTGTGCGAAGATCAGATGGGCAACACGTCTGCGGAGGTCCTGCTCACTGGCCGCAAGTGAGAACTTTCGCCTCGAACCACGGAGACCAGGTATCCGGTTCCCTTTCAAATCCATTCTTCGCTGAATCGAAATAGCAGCTTCAGGTTATGCCGGTGTGCCTAGTATCAACATTAACTCGAAGCCGAGCCGGCTTCACCCGCATGTGAGCCTCTGATCATATTTATACAGGGCACCTACAGGTCTACACTCGCGGTTCTTTATTCGGTGACTACTAGTAATATGGCTGACCGCAAGTGGCAACGGCCAGGCGACTCGGCTGAAAATCCCGTCTGTCACTGGTTGCCTCTGCTTTTGTTCAGTCTCTCACCTCTCCTACTTTCGCAGGTCTCCCCCGGCAGCGGTTCGATTGCTGAGGTTGGCCGTGATACTATTTGAGGTGTCCTTGTCCGGTTCTTGAAGGAAATAGACATACTCTTCCCAAATCCTCAATACGATTACCAATTCGCCCAAGCAGCGTGCGACGAAGCCATAAGACTCGGATTCCCTGCCACTCATCTCTACTCACCCAAATTCCACCGGGCGTTTCAAACAGCCGCTGCGATGTGCATGACAGTGTACCTCCACCTCAGCATCCCAAGCCGATATTATATCTGCCTCTACACGGCCTACCTGACGTACCTGGACGACCTGGCGCTGGAAGACGCGACTATCGTCAGAAAATTCAACGCTGCATTTCTGGCAAACAAGGAGCACGGACACCCAGTCCTCGACAGCCTCGCAATTCTCCTGCGGACCACACAGGACCGCTTCAACAAGAACAGTGCGAGCATGATCATCACGACCACGTTGGATTATATAACTTCGTTGGTCATGGAGCATGACCAACAAGGAATGATGGTCAATTTCTCATATTTGTGGTGGAGTGCAAGAGTCGGCGCTGACGTTGTGACAGGTGCACGCTGCGGCGACGAATTATCCAGGATACCTTCGGCACCTGACGGGCATTGCGCGCGCATACGCCCTGTTCATGTTTCCCCCAGATGTGCCCCTCCAAGCCTTTGTCCAGATCCTTCCAGACATGATGCATTACATCTGTAACGTAAAGTGCGCCACACAGCGTAGTACCACATGCACGTCAGTAACTCACTCACCTCTTTAGTGATATACTCTCTTTCTACAAGGAGGAGCTTGCGGGAGAGACGAGCAACCAGATATGCCTGGCCGCCCATGTCTACGGGTGCACTAAGCTCGAGGCCATGGAGCACCTGGCTCAGGTGGCTATCGATTGCGCGAAGCGGATGGCAGTGGTCCTTGAATCCCACCCAGAATTATATGCACTCATAAAGAAGTACTTGGTGCAGGGGTTTATCAAATTCCACGCATTGTCGCGTGAGAGGTACAGGCTTGATGATTTGCTCCTCGGTGACGAGACAATCTAGCAAGTAGGTATGGGTCCAGGGTGTGCTTGTTGAAACGTTGATGACGGCGCTAGCACTGCGGCATGTATTTTGTCCCTATTTTTTTGCATGAGAATGGGCGCTATACATTTAGGAACTTTGAAGCGGGCACGAGGATCATGGTACCCACCACCTCCACCGCATTGAAGTCCACCGGTTGCAGTTCTATACTGTAGCGAGGCACGAACATAGAGTAGAACATTGTCTCTGAGAAAGCGTGACGAATAACGTCATTCTTCTTTTTCTCTTCCAGCGACGCACGTCTAGAGCCCCAGACGCTGTGGCGCTTTGCGTCCACTCCTTTCTTTTCACCCACCCTCCACGCCCTTTCCACTTCCTTGTATTGATCGGGAACCGATTTCAGCCTGCGGCAGACATTGCGAGGCCCAAGTGAGTGTCCCTCCCGCCCTCGCAGCTCGTCTCGTCGAGCCTGAGTCGACTTCTCGTTTGGGAAGCGCTTCGCGCTTTCGCCCATCTCACTGTAGCTCATTCTTTCGTTACGTAGCAAACTCAATATATTCACTCCTGCTCGATTTCGGAAAGCGATACGCAAAGATCAGTGAAATTAGCCTGTTTGAGAGTGTCATTTGCTGGTCAAAATACTCTGAACTGAAGACGCTTCCAGTGTACCATACCTATTGAATAACAGTAGCACACGTCTTGCAAGTCACACTGCTCCTTTGCTTTCACGGCGCCGCGCACGGCCTCACGTTACTCGGTGTTGCCCCGGGCCGAACCACAACGATCTCACCAAGCAGTCGACGCTTCAGCCTCCCTTGCTGCACAGCACTATATATACACTACATTATCGGGACCCCTATCTCCGGCCCCCATCCGCAATATTTTTGAGCGCCACGGTAGAGCGCTCCGAAGATGATGAAACAAACGAATCCATCAACCGCGCACTCAACCCAACAATATGACATCGTGTGGACATCGCCCGGGCCGGTTTCGCTTGTGCCGATGGCAAGTTCCTGACAGGCATCACGACCATATGCCCTGTTGTTCCTCCCCCTTATCCCAGCAAACGTCGAGTTGTAATATCGACAGGTAAAGTTCATCATCGGGGATCAAGAAGCTGGAAAATTCTCACTTGGTGAGAAGAACATATACATGAAACCCATAAATTAAATCCCAGCAATTTGGATCGTGAGTGTATAGCACCAACTGGGCATAGTTTAATGTGCCTTCGCACCAAGTATTTCTCAGCGAGTGCACATGCTTCGAAGCCCGCGGTGGGACTCAAGAACCCAGACCGCAGGCTCCGTCCATGCGCTCCATGTCCTCGACCTTCGTGCACCCACGGACCTGGGCATATGTGATTGCTCATTTCTCCCGCGCTCCTCCTTATAGAAGGAGAAGATGTTGCTTGGGGTGTGCGGCACTGCACACGCACAACGCACTTCACATTTTTGATGTAGCGGATCATGTCTGGGAGAATCTGGACGTAGGTCTGGAGGGGGACGCCCGAGGGCCAAGAAGTGAGTGGCCAGTGACATCGACGTGTGAGGTTTTATACTTCTGTTCGCCGCGGATTAATTACATGAAATTGCGTGAGTTCCTTGTTGCTGAGGTATCAGTAGTGGATGGATTGGATCATACCCAATCACAAAATCGGGGTGTGGAAAGTCTCTAGACATACCATTCGCGAGCCTTCGGCGTCCATGCCGGCGCCCGCTTTGGCTTCCGCGTCATTGCACATCAACACGTGATGCTACTTCATATTCTCGGCCAAGCCCCCTCAGAGTGGGATTCGTAGTCGCGTGTGGCTGGCCGCTATGTGGACGAATTTATTTTCGCTCTCAACTTGTGTTCGCGAACCATTTTGAAATACAACAGTGCTATATCTCGGAGGTTCACGGGAGTATCGCAGCCAGTATGAAGCCACATGTGGCCCGTTTCAACAACCACGAAGCCATTGGGTCGTGGGTAGCATGTGAACGATCGCGATACGTGGCGAAAAGACATTGCGGAGTAGATCAATCCTAATTTCCTTCCTTGGGCTCAGGAATGTCCCTGATTTTTCGAAGGCGATAAGGGTACCAAGCATTTCTTCGCCGAAGCGGTCACCAACATCCTCATTACCAGTGGTATCCGCACGCCTGGGGCGCGCCAAGTGGCCGTTTTAGAATATGTATGCCGGCTGAGAAAGCCATTTTAAGAGTGGGGTGAAGTGCTCTGTCGTTGTCGGAATGAACTTCCTCGAGAAAAGTTGCCTTTTATCCCACAATGGTCGGTTGAAAAGATCGAGCCAGCCCTGGAACTCGGGATGTGGTACTGGTGCAAGTAAAAGGCTATGGAGTAGAGTGTGGATCCCAGATCATGTCGATGGGGGAGGTCTTCTGGTCGAGAAGATCGACGACGAGAAACTCCTGGTATGTCCCCGCGCGGGGCCTGTACCTGGGTCAAGGGCCTTGAGAAATCGCACTAGAGCAGCATGTCCTCGTAATAAATCAGGTGGTTGAGGTTGATGTTGATGTCGTGCACTCATCGTGAAGCCGCTCACAGCCTGATTTAACCAGTTAGACTTGGCAGTATGAAAGATCTCGGCAGGCGCGTGCCGCGCTCACAGCATCCGTTAGCTCAGTAATCGGATAAAGTTGCTCCGCGAGGATAACCGTCGGTCTTGAACGTGGTCGAAGAGTATCGGTGAACACGGACGATTGATCCGTTGGGGTTTGACATCTTTATCCACAAAAAACCGATTACAACTTGCACAAATAGTTACAATTATCCTGATATTCAGGTCCTCAGCCTGCGCATGGATCCATCACACCGTGCAACTTGCGATACTATTTCATTCAAAACCCAGGCTCAAATTTATGCTGGATATCTGGTTTATTGGTTTGATTTCCCCTCTTCGGGGACACGAACCCGGAATGTGTCGCACAGGCCAGCCATTCAAACTTCGATGGAGACAGTAAGAATTGTGGTTGCTTCAGTGCCCCCAAGGGATCTCGGTCCCCAGATTCACCCCAGCGGCCCAGGCTATGAACCTTGGATCTACATATCTACCGGGGGCCGATCTCGAAAACGGTCCATTTGGGACAAAGGTGAGATCCCGAGATTCCCTCAACTTTGGTGGGCAAGTAGAGTGATGGCTCGGCTTGGTGTTGGGATCGTCTCAGAAATCTTATAAAATGCACAGTCTCCCTCCCGGGGCCTCCCCCAATGTATTGAATTTTTTCATCTTGTCCATATCATACTGTATTCAGTAAGCGATCATTGTCTACTTCACAAGTCGCCCACTGAAACATCCCAGATATCATCCGTCTGCTATCCAACCAGCTTCCGCTATACCTCTCAGCCAGCTTACCCAAAGCCTCTTCTGCCTGTATCTTGTGGATATGTGCGATGCTGACACGGGCTGGGGGCATGTTGGAGGAGTTGTCAATGGATCTATGAATGGCACGATGTCATGCGCTTGGCCGTCGTCGGAATGAAGACTCGGCTTTTCGGAATCGGATGTCAAAATAGGGGGCTGCTCACGTGTTCACCGTTCCACGCAACAGAAATCAACCTTGTCCACCGCGTGACACCATCCGCGGTGCAGTAAATACCCACTGCAATTACACCCCCTCGCGAACAACTCTCTCACAAATGTGACCCCCAGCGGTGATGCGATGACGCTGGGTGGGGGGTGGTATATGGAGGGCCGAGGACAGGAATTGTGTGGAGGGAGGAGCTAGGGCATGCAGGTGGGGAAGCTGCATGTAGATTAATACAACCCCGAAGGAGCTCACTTATGAAAGCGTCGACGGGCCTTCCCCCGGTTGGGAGAATGCGCACAAAGGTCTCTTTTGCTAGTTGCCGCCCCAAATCCAAACGCTCTTCAAACACCGACTGTATGCCTCAGGTGCATGAAAGATGTAGGGTCATGAAGCTCACCACGCCACTCCCAATGCCCACAGCATGACACGCCCTCACCTGCGCGCGCACTTTCCGCCACAACAGAACACATCTCACGCCGCCCTAACTAGAGGCTGAGGGGAACCATTCAATTATGTGGAGTACAGGCCCGCAATTGACTTTATGCATGCCAGTGTTTCTAACATCTACTTTGTTTTAGCCCTTGACCCAGGCTTGAGAATTGCCTCGAACTTGCTGAAATTCAAAGGACCACCAAACATCATATTGATGGCCTCCTCAACCTCCCGTCTGACCTCATCAGGGTACCCGAGCGCCATCTCAGTCAAACATTCTAACAGATGTCCTTGCAGGAACATGAGCCCTAGCCTCTCTAGTCGCTCTGTAAGCGGGGCGAACCGACCCGTCGGCCGTGGCATGGTGCTCCAATCCAACAACAACTCCCACTTCTTCTCGCACAATGTTCGTCTAGACATGCGGAGCCAGTCCTGGCGCTTGGGCACAGGCACCCTTGCGCCATCATGATAATGATGGCTTGTGTGAAACATCATCACATAGAATATGGATTCCAAATCGTGGCGATAGCGATGTGCATGGAATCGCTTGTTGTATGGGTCGAGGGCCATGAACTCTTGAGTCCCTATGCGCTGCCTGGACCGTGGGCTTTCAGGGAGATCGACGTCGAGCAGCACGCCATGCACGCTGTCGCTGGCCTTGCGGTACATCATGGCGTGGATCCCGATGTCCCCGTGCAGAGTCTCGCATTCATTGCGGAGCCGATTGAGGCCTAGTTTGGCCTCGAATGATGAGATTGTCATTCTTGTGTGAGCCACGCACAGGGACGTACAGTGCGCGATGTCCGCGTGCACCGGCATTACGCTCGCAGTGTCCATCAGTTTGGTGATTGGATACAGCTGTTCTGCGAGGATGAGTCTCTGCATGCGAATCTTGATAGTAGGACTGGATCACGATGACACGGACAGTTAACCCGTTAACCACTGATACCGCATCGTGACTCGTGACTTTTTATTTTTAACCTGACAACGTTATTGGCGGCCAGACCACACTCAGCAATTGGAGTACCACCCGCGATCTTGCTCTCACGCTTGCTGCATCTTCATGGTGTTGTTACTCTTCCTAATGGCGTCTAGACCCCGTGTGGGTCAGTGAGGGTATCAGAAGTTGTCAGAACGTGATCGATTGTTGCGTTTCCAGGTGCCATTGAAGCCCTCTGCGCTCGTCACAACCGCGCCGGTGGATTCTGCTGCAAGGAGCTTAAGCACGATGAGCGCACACTCATAGACCACCCATATTCTCCGCCTCGTCCGCCCTTCCACGCAAACAAATAATCCGCGCGTGCTCTATACCCTTTGCGGATCGTGCGCGCCAGCCTACCCAGCCACGGGGCGCAGCAAAGTGCTCTGCCGTCGGCGGTGGTATGGGGTTTGACAAGTCCAAATGTTCCAGGGAACTTGAGCCACTGGAGCTCGGGATCGGGGGCCGTCTCGCCTTGGTGTAGTTGGGGGTGACTGATCCTGCCATCGATTGTGAAGAATTCGGTGCGGAAACTGAAGGCTTGGTGATTTACTTGAGACCCACCTGTGTGGGAACCCGTCCAAGATCGCTCTTGAGCTCTGCATCTCAAGTTCAAGACGTGGTTGTGTTTTGCATCGACCACATCATACAATTGATGCAAAATGTATCTGCGAACCATCCCTTCTACACCTCGCATTTTCGCAACCGGGCCCCTTGCCACGCGGTAAATCCAAAAGAGATAAGCAGGCGGGGGTTCGCGAGGGTCTCGCACTAGGGCGAAGCCGCCTAGGGCCTGGTTCAACCTGTTACATCTGGAAGAATTCTCATATGAAAACGATTTAATGCAAAGTTGGAGTTTGTATATCTTTGTCCCTGATGCTTGTCGGGTCAGTGAATACGGGTCCAGTAGATGCCCGGTACTCCAAGCTTCAGCTTCAATTGGAATCACTCACCCCGTCTGCGCTGAGGATTGCTCCGACATCCGATTACTTGTTCTAAATTCATAGAATCAATTGATCATTCTACCTGCAGTTATCCTTAACCGCTTCACATATGTTCGAGCGCCACAGTATGAAGCTCCCGAATTGGGAAGGTCAACTGGCCAACACGTCTGCGGAGGTCCTGCTCACTAGCTGCAAGTGAGAATTTTTGTCTCTAACCACGGAGACCGGGTATCTGATTCCCCGTCAAATCCATTCTTCTTCGCTTAATTGAAATGATAACGGCTTCAATTTGTGCCAGTGTGTGAAGATCAGATGGGCAACACGTCTGCGGAGGTCCTGCTCACTGGCCGCAAGTGAGAATTTTTGCCTCTAATGCAGACCTGGTATCTGGTTCCCTTTCAAATACATTCTTCTTCGCCGAATCGAAATAGCGGCTTCAGGTTATGCCGGTGTGCCTAGTATCAACATCAACTCGAAGCCGAGCCGGCTTCACTTGCATGTGAGCCTCTGATCATATTTATACAGGTTAACGAGGGGTGTAACATCTGCAGGTCTACACTCGCCGTTCTTCTTTGTTCGGTGAATACTAGTAATATGGCTGACCGCGAGTGGCAACGGCCAGGCGACTCGGTTGGACATCCCGTCTGTCACTGGTTGTCTCTGCTTTTGTTGACAATCTCTCACCCCTCTATTTCGCAGGTCTCCCCCGGCAGCATTGCGATTGCTGAGGTTGGCCGTGATACTATTCGAGGTGTCCTTGTCCGGTTCTTGAAGGAAATAGACATACTCTTCCCAAATCCTCAATACGATTACCAATTCGCCCAAGCAGCGTGCGACGAAGCCATAAGACTCGGATTCCCTGCCACTCATCTCTACTCACCCAAATTCCAGCGGGCGTTTCAAACAGCCGCTGCGATATGCATAACAATGTACATCCACCTCAGCGTCCCAAGCCGATATTATATCTGCCTCTACACGGCCTACCTGACGTACCTGGACGACCTGGCGCTGGAAGACGCGACTATCGTCAGAAAATTCAACGCTGCATTTCTGGCAAACAAGGAGCACGCACATCCAATCCTCGACCACCTGAGGCTGGCAGAGGTTTGCAAGTACTACTCTACTAGAACTCCTGCCTCTGTGCATAT
>QGOG01003722.1:0-19609 GCA_003313185.1 Collybia sp. MG36 | reverse complement strand
ATTTCACCCCCCGCCACACTCCCTACACAAACGCAGGAATTACCTCCCACCGAGCACGAGGCATCCATCGATATCGACCTAGACCCCTTGGACTCGCCTTTTTCCAGCGCTTTGGATGCTGGTTTGACGCCTTTGGATACAATTGCTTCCAACTCACATCTGTTGTCTCCGCTCTCGCCCGTTTCACCCGTCTCCCCCCAGTGGGATCATAATAGGATACCATATCTACCTCCATCACCATCATCGAGAGAGTGTTTCTTGCTATCAGAACTTCGCCCGCCAGAATTATTTTTTGATGCTGTGCCGTCTTTTCGACCCAACCTGAAACTACTTGACATCCCCCTCGAGTCATATGCCGCGCCTTCTGGCTCTTGGCATCCTTTCTCACCACCTTCGATGGATATAGAGATGAGCGATCCATTCGGGTGTCCCCCTTCCACCGATTGGTCCATGTTTGATGACTCCCCGAGCCACGATTTCCAGCACTTCCCCCATCCCAGTTCTCCGTCGATACAGAGTATCTTGTCTCTACCTGATCTTGACGATGATCCATCCCCGCCCAACTCCCCATCCTCCCCATCCCTGAGGTCTTTCTCCTCGCTCCCAGGAGATGATGACCACATGCTCATTTCTCCTAAATCATCCCTTCTTGCCCTTCCGGGTGCGGTTCTTGACAATGATCTCCTTCCTGCCGAGTCAGGACTGTCTGCCGTTCCTGCTCCTGAGGCCATGTCGGCACCCACATCTCCCCTTAGTAGTCGTAGTCTTCTTCTCCTCGACGATCCCAACGATGTTCCCCCTCCCCGTTCCCCTTCCCCAGAGAATTTTGATCTTGACCCCTCGCTCATTGCTGGATGTTCAGATCCAGATCTTCAGCGCTTGTACGAGTTCCGAACGAGGTCGCAGGCTTCAGAGCGCGTGTCCAGGCAGCTTGAAGCCTATATGCTCGAGCAGGGATCGAGATACGCACGGGCGGAAGCTAGAAATGCAAGGAGGAAAGAGAAAGAGCGGAGCAGGGAAGTCTCAGCTCTCCTTCGGCTCAAATTGGATGAGCGGGGTGTCCATGTGGGAGATCAGCAACATCTCCAGGGACGATCAGCGAGGAAAATGATTGACAGCATGGCTCAGCTCGTGGCCAAGATGATGTTCCGCCGCCACGATACATCACGTCCCCTGGCAAACAAGCTTCCCACACTGACCAAAGTCCGGCATCCCAAATCCCCTTTGTCACGATCTGTTACCCTTGCAGAACTAGAAGAAGAGGACGAGGGTTGGCCCGAGCGGAAACCCATATGGACTTTAGGATTTGAGCAGTCCGATCCAGATGAATATCTCATTTCTCCCATACATTTCTGATTTGAGAAAGGTTTGTCTTTGTTATCTAGGTGACGCTCGACCCACGCCCTAACATCTTCATAGCGGCGGAGTTTCATGTAACATCAATACGCCCATTGCAATTCCAGCTATGCATTTCTCTGTAGCATTATCATACCCTCATCCGGAAAAATAAGTAGTCCATCGAAAAAAAACACGTTTGCTGACATAAATTAACAATTACATGGTTCAGAATGACAATTGGTTGCGGACATGTTTAAAACAGCTGGGTGCCACGACGGCGATCCACTATGCCTCTGCCGCCGATGGCTCTACTCCATCCTCGACTTTCTTGAACGCGTTCTGAGCGCGGATCGATGCTTGATGAGAGAGTGTAACTTCACCATCGCCAGCGTGTGGCTGAAGGTCGTTTTGCTCTACGCCTCTGTACTTTAAAGCGTATTCTCTGCAGGCCTCTCGACTCTCCTTGAGTCGCGAATCCTCATGCGATAGCGCAAAGATGCCGAATCCAGGGAAATTGTATTCCAAGAGTTCTTTCAAGTCCGGGAGTAGCATGGGGTCCGGAGAATAGGTGCCAGAGTTGTTATCAACAACCAATTCCCACTTGACCTGGTCGTCGGGAATATCGTCGCTATAATTGGCCCACCCTCCCTCGGGCCGTGGATGGAACTCTCCACTGTATCTCACTTTCTCAGCACAATTGCTATGCAACGCGTGCTTCGATGCAAAATCCACAAAGAATGCGGCCCCCGTCTCAGAGAACCGGAATGAATCGTCGTCTGCAGAGATGATATAGGTATACACAGCTGGCTTTACTCGATGGGCGAATTGGGCTCCGGACTGGGTGCCGGGGCGACTGGCTCCGCCGTGGAGAATCTTGAATATATCAGATGGATTTTCGATAATACCGAAGCCATTGCTTGCTGTGCGGGCGTAAAGCATTCGGTGCCCCGCCTGGATTCCGGAGCGGACAGCAATAGAGGTGGGGCCTTGGAAGATGTTTTGTGCTGCTTTGTATGAGCGATTCCATTCTTGATATCGATCCCTGAAGTACAGTGGGACCCCTGTAATATAGATTTTCCAGGTCGAGTAAAGGCGCGCATCATCGAGGTTTGTGAATAGCCCGACGGTGGGTGAATGGTGCTTCGAGAATCGGATGGGACCATCAAATAGGTATGGGAATTCTGGTGCCTTGGGGTTGCTGGAGGGTTTGCTCTCTATCTTTCGAAGACGATATAGTGAATAAATATTGAAATGAGTGGAGAACCATACCTTGAGCCAAAATGTCCCCCTCGATCGTCTCAGCTTCAATAGCGGTCCCTCGATTTCGACTTCTTTTGCGCCGGGTGAGATTGTGGTCTTGAATTTACCGACGTAATCATCATGCGGTGCGTCTTCGTCCTTATCCATCACTTCTACCTGAAGTTCGGCAGTGGTGGGGACATGCTTGACACGCCACACCTCATTCCAGACGGGAGCGAGGGTCTCTGATTTCACGTTGGAGCTGGCCAGTGATTGATTAAGAATTTGTACTCTCCGCACCGCTTTTTGCATATATCAACTCACACGAATGAGATTTTGTTGTCAATCTTGGCGACAAAATACGGGTCGGCAGATCCGACGACATCCATCTTTGGTAAACCAGAAGCGCCAATGAACTGATGCGAATTGGATATTGATTAGAGGAACTGATGGAATAAAGGAGAAACCAACTTGGATTTGGACATCTACGTATCCCACTTCGAACGAATGCTGCTCCTTGAGTGTATGTGCGATAGTGGCCATATCATGGGTATTCGATTTGGCATTGTGAACGGCATCTCCCACGCGCTCGAGGATGTGGGATACACTCAATGGGTTGCGGCGACCACCAGGCATAGTTCAGTTAGGTTGAGATGTAAGATGAGCTTTCAATTTCGGCACCTAGCTCAAGCACCCAAGGTAAGCTTATAAGGATTTCGTTCAAGTGGAGCTTCCGAGACGGTCGGTGTGTGCACAGCCAGATGGCGGTGAATACGATAATGCAAACCAATTTGTACCACTACTAAGGGCGCCAGGCGCGGTCGATGACCTGAGTGCGTGAGGGATGTAGTGGCTGTGACTAACCCTTTGGCTAATCGTCCGGAGATCCGAGTCAATAATCTTGATCCGCAAGTTTAAAAATAGACAGACACAAAAAATGATGCGCTTTGATCTACATAGGTAATTCCAAGGAATTGAGCGGCATTTCTTTACGGTATGGCTGAGTCAAAGCCCGAGTCAAAGCCCGAGTCAAAGCCCGAGCCAGCCCAGGCCCTCATCTGAGAACCATAGCGGATCGTGCACCAAATTAACCTAGAAGATGGGCATCAGCAAATGGCCGAGAAATCGGGGTCGAACATACCCGAATCCAAGCCAGGCGACTATAGCAACAAGGGCGTTGGTTGCAGCAACACCTATCATGTTGATCAATGGGACAACGCCAGATATCGCTGCGGCTAGCAGAAGGGCTCGGAATCCGCTTTAATGCAGACGGTTAGTCGTGAACATTTGTGCCAATTAAGCGTATCTCACTTAGCAGCAGCCATGGCCTCCGCACTGCGGGAGGGCATGATGTCGACCACGTAAGCTGCCGATGGACCTAGAACGATATCAATCTAGTTCACACCTGAGAATGATGACTGATATGACAGGGAGAACGGAAAAACACACCCCGACACCGCTGAAGAACAAGCAGATCAGGTTGAGGCTGAGGCTGAGCGCTCCGCCCATGAACTGGCTTAGCAGACCGGATAGGAGGATCGTCACCGGGACGAGGAATGCTGCAGCGGGGACGGTAACTTTTAGTCTGTCCTCGGGATACCATACCCCATTCCGCTGCTCTCTTAACCTCACTAATATTTTGTCGGACATTCTTCCGGCTAGTGGGGCGCCGACTTGATGTTGGTCAGCGGGGTTCACGCACAAAATAGCGAGTACCTCACTCATGCAGCCAATACCACTGGGCAAGAAACATGCGCCGATAAGTGCCTCATTCGTGATATTGTAACGAGCTCCCTGAAACGAGGGCTGAGGAATATTTTAGAATGGGAAAAAACGGGCGCACAAATGTGTAAGCGAGTGGTGTAGCCAAAACTGTTGGCGACAGAAATTAGGTCTGTCAGTGGGTTTCTGACCACGAAACTGTTCACCATATTCGGTCAAAAGTGTAGTAAACCCAATCAAAGACTGTTCCCTCAGATATGCAATTACAATGCGTTATCAAGGACACTCACAGCTGCGAGTAGATTGGGATGTCTCAATAGCGCCAGTGATCGAAAGGGATTCACGAAATAGTGTTTCCGATTGAAGACTAACCGCCCTGCCGCGACCTCTTGCTGAAGTTTGTCCATACCTCTCGTACCTGGGTGGGTTGGCTCCGGGAGCCAAAACAAAATCAATAGAAATGCCACGAATCCAGCAATCCCAAGGGCGCCCTGCATGACGCGCCAGGATGCATAGCGGGCCATAGCTCCTATCGGCAAATTGGTGTCAGTCAAAAAATATCATCTAGTGGGTGTTACCTCCCACAGGCGGCCCTAACGCAGGCCCGAGGGTGATGGCCTGACGTGATTAAACTTCGTGGACTGCAATGCCGATGGAATTGGCAACATACTGCGAAGAATATCCCCATTGCTTGACCTCTCTCCTCCAAGCGAAAGATATCCCCAATGACCCCCGCGCCCACCGAATATCCGGGAGCAGCACCAAGCGCTTGAAGAAATCGCCAGAACATGAGCTGAGGAACCGATTCTGCCATTGCAACACCGGCGGAGCCGATGCACGAAAGTGGCAAACTACACAAATACACAGGGCGTCGGCCATCTAAAATGGAGTTAGCGCCAGTCCTACTGATTATAATACGAGTGGTCCTTACATAGTGTCGAATAGGCCCCTCCGGCCAGCCCACCAGTTGATGTTGCGAAGATTGATAGACTAACCGCGAGGCTGTGCACAAGGTTGAATATGGCATTCGGCATGGATTCATCGCCATGAAGTTAATCGGACCTGATTGTCGGCCCATTCGAATTCAAATCGTGTGCAACCTGAGGGATCGATGGGGTAAATGACCCAGCCACGAATACTATTGTATGTCATTCGTTGCTTGATCGTGAATCAACCCGGCACGTACGGGGAAGTAGACCGCACAATGACACAATGGCAAGGATTGCCCATCGTTTTGACACAGAAAATCGGTTGTAGATGTCCTTGTCTTCAGCACGAAGTGAAGGAACGGGCGGAAGCAGCGGGGTCGATTCTTCCAACATTTTTGGGCTCAAAATCGTGTTGAGCGAGTGAAAAAAAAAAAACGGGGCTCAGGCCCGCTTGTTATACGCGTTTGTTAAGATGTCAGCACTACTGTGATAGTCCTCAACGACAGGCATTCCGCAAACGTATTGAATCACGAGGAGCACAAACAGAGAATGTGGTAGGGAATAAATACTCCGCGCCAACTCCGATACTGATCGGATCGCGTCCATAGCCTGGGCGAGGGGCAGTTGAAGTGCCCAAATCATACTTATCTCAACCAGAGGTCTTGATTTAATTCGAGGGGCTGAATGCGGTATCACAAGTGGCGCGACAAACTAGCGAGCGCGTTCATCCGAATACTCAAATATTACCAATGTTAACCTGTGCGCGGCATCACCACCACCCCTGGACCTCTACATAAGTAGCTGAGGCTTTTTCACGCGTGATCTTCATCTATCATCCGGGGATATCAATAATTATTCACACATTTCCCGGATTAGTGACTGCCGACTCCATACGCCTAGGCTGATATACTCTGCCCCGCCTGTCCGGGGCGGGCCCGGGAGGCGTCAATTGGTAGTGATGAACCCCTCCGGCATTCCGCCTTGCAATACCGCGCACGTCCTGGAAAAATTCAGTTTCACTCCCCATCGGCTATTCAGTAGTGCGGCATTGAGACCTAGGTCCCGGTTTGGTTCGGCGCGTGAGCGCGCTGCGGTCGGTAATCGATAGCGAAGACTATGACGGGTGTCAGCTCTGGACCATCTGGAATGGGGGCATAGGGCAGTGGGACCCACCGGATGTCGAGCGCTCCACTCTGGAAAGCCCCAATGAAGGGAATCTGTAGGTCCGGTTTGGAGAACTGTGTTTCTCGCCCTCGGAACAATGAGCAGGAAAGGATTTGTACTTATCAGCACGGCCGATGACCTGACTAAGCCCTGAAGGTAGTGGCATCCACAAGCCCGGGAATAAACAGGTTCCCGGTTGCAAACGCAGAAAATGGAAATACGACCTGATGTACACAGATAATTCCAAGATTTTGAAAGGCGCAGAGATATCCACTACGACAGTCTTCAAATACCCAAATCAACACCCAGGCCACCCCAGGCCCTCATCTGAGAGCCATAGCGGATGGTGCACCAAAGGAACCTGTACAACAGGCGTTAGAGAACATTTTATAAATCGGGCTTTAACATACCCGAATCCGAGCCAGGCGAGTCCAGCAACGAGTGCGTTAGTCGCAGCAACACCTATCATATCGAGCGTTGGCATAATGCCGGATATCGCTGCGGCCAGAAAGAGGGCCCGCAGTCCACTGCGATTCGTAGAATTAGCCGAAATTACTTGAGCTAATAGTGGTATCTCACTTGACAGCAGCCATGGCCTCCGCGCTGCGGGAGGGCATGATGTCAACTATATACGCTGATGATGATCCTAGAACGACATCAAGCTAGTTCACACCTGAGAACGATGATCAATTTAGCAGAAAATGGCAATACGCACGCCGAAACCATTGAAGAACAAGCAAAGGAGGTTGAGGGCCAGGCTGAGTGTTCCGCCCACGAATTGGCTTAGCAGACCGGATAGGAGGATTGTGGCTGGGATGAGGAAGGCTGCAGCAGGGACGGCGACCCTCAGCCTGTCCTCGGGATACCACACCCCACCCCGCTGCTCTCTCAATCGGACCAATATCTTGTCGGACATTCTTCCGGCCAGCGGGGCGCCGACTTGACGTTGGTCAGCGGGTATCGCGTATAGAATAGGGAGTACCTCACTCATGCTGCCAATACCACTGGGAAAGAAGCACATGCCGATCAGTGCTTCGTTCGTGATATTATAACGCGCTCCCTAATCAACGTAAATGTAGAAATGTTTCGAAGCAGAAGCGGGTGAACGCACGAATGTATAAGCGAGAGGTATCAAAAAAACTGTTGGCGATAGGAATTAGGTCTGTCCGGGGCTATGATTGCCGAACCGCCCACCAAAGTTGGTCAACAGGATAGTAAACCCAAGCAGAGACTGTATCCTCAGATGCAAGACTGTAAGTATAATCGATGAAACTCACGATTGCAAGAAGATTAGGACTTCTCAGTAGTACCAGTGATCGGAACGGATTTATGAAGTAAGGTTTCCACGTGAATAATGATTGTCCTGTCGCGACTTCTTGTCGAATTTTATCTATCTCTCTCGCACCTGGATGGGATGTCTCCGGGAACCAGAGTAGAATCAATAAAAATACTAAAAAGCCGAAGATCCCGAGGGCGGCCTGCATGATGCGCCAGGATGCGTAATGAGCCATGACTCCTGTTGGTGTGTTAGTATCAGTCAAAGCCTAACAACAGTTGACGGATATTACCTCCCACAGGTGGTGCTAATGCGGGCCCAAGGATAATGGCCTAGTGTGGTCAAAAGTTGAGGGGGCCATAAAGTCATTGGGATTGAGACAACATACTGCGAAGAATATGCCCATTGCCTGACCCCTCTCCTCCAAGCGGAAAATATCCCCGATCACCCCCGCGCCCACGGAGAACCCGGGAGCAGCACCGAGCGCTTGGAAAAAGCGCCAGAACATGAGCTGCGGAACCGATTCCGACATGGCGACACCGGCGGAGCCGATGCACGAGAGGGGCAAGCCACACAGATACACAGGTCGCCGGCCATCTGGATGGGAGGTCAGCGCCAATTCTATGGATTATTGTAGGATGGATTCTTGCAGAGTGTCGAGTATGATCCGCCAGCCAGCCCACCGAGTGACGAGGCGAAGATCGATAGACTAACCGCCAGGCTGGGCACAAGGTTTAGTTCGACGTCAAGCGCAGATTCATCACCTTCAAGTCAATCGAACCTGATTGTCGGCCCATTTGAATTCAAATCATGCGCAATCTGGGGGATGGATGGGGTGAATGATCCAGCCACGAATACTATTGCATGTATTGTCATTCGTTGTTTGATCACGAACCAGATCAACCTGGAACATACAGGGAAGTAGACCGCAAGACGACACAATGGCAAGGATCGCTCGCCTCCTCGACACAGAAAACCGGCTATAAATGTCCTTGTCCCCAAAATTCACTGTGCGTGGCGGGAGTAGTGGAGATTCTTCAGACATTTTTGGGATCAAAAGGCGGCTGAGCGGGTGGAAAGCCAATCCTGCTTATTATACGCGCCCGCTAAAATGTCAGTAGTCCATGGGGATGGAGGAATGCCAAAAACATATTAAATCACGAGGAGCACAGGCCGGGAATGTTGGATGGGTCCGCACCGCCGGCAACTCCGATGAATCATGCCCAAGACCCAATACGAAGGTTGGACACCATAACGATATAAACTACAGCAGCGTGCTCACGATTGCCACAGTGTGACGATCAACACAGCTTGAATACTTATGCCGTCTTTGCAAGGTTGAATGTTACATTCAGAAGCTGAGCCACTGATGGAAGCGACCGGTTGTTGTGACGGCCCGAGCCGGTGACTCGGGCATCTGCCCATCATGTATTAGATCTGATAGCAGTTCATAGATCACCCCTAAAAGTAGATGGCCAAGTATATAAGACGAATTGTCCGCACATATGTAGAACATTTTCATCGCCGTGGTTTTAGCTCCTCCCGATACACGTTTCTACGTGCCCTGGCTTGGATCAGGCGAGAATTCGACAGCCACGAGCCAATTAAACCATTCGCCTCGCGCAATTGGTAAGATTGTCTAGCGCTCTCCAGGTTCGCCATTGTATTGAGCCTGGGCATGTGCAGCCTCAAAGATCAAGCTAACGCGCGCGATACCCAGCCAATATCATGTCCTACTGCACCCCGCCGATTTTACCATTTTTGAATAGATGACGAGACTAGCCGCAGCACAGCACGGTGGCGAGATTCACCAGAGCTCGTTCGCAATGTTAGCACTTACCTGCTTGGGAGTCACGGGATGTCATTGAGATAGTATCGGCTTGGCTGGCGGGTTCATCTGAATACTCAAATAACCACGCGGCATCATCAACACCCCCAGGCCTCTAGCTGAGGCCTTACGCGCAGTCATCACCGGGAAGAGCGTAAAACGTTCAGATTCAATCCGCCCCCCCCCCCTCCGCCTGTCATTGTCAAGACTCGTGGGCCCAGGGGGCGATAAGAAGTGAGCAACCCCTCCGGCATGCCGTCCGCATCCTGGGAGGAGTTGGTTTCCCATCAGCTGACATGGGCATTCCTTCCTATGTATGTTGATAGGCCCGGGCCCTGGCTTAGTGCGCGGTGATTGACGCTCGGTAGCGTAAACTTTGACGAATATCAGCTGTCGATCATCCGGAATGGAAAGACAAAATAGTAAGACCCACAGGACGTCGAGAACTCCGCTTCAGGGGGCCCTGGCGAGGTAAATAAATCCGTAAGTCCGGCTCGAGAAATTATGTCGCTCGCCCCTTGAAACAACGAGTAGTAAAATCGTTGCACTCGTTAGCACGGCCTACACCGGGGCAAGCACTGAAAGTAGTGGCGTCCACGAGCCCAGAAATAAACGGGTTCCCGGCCGTACGGGCGAGAAAATGGAAATGCGCCCTTATGCACACAGGTAATTCCACAACACGAGAATGTTTATTACGGTATTCTTCAAATATCTGAGGCAACCCCTGTGCCAGCCCAGGCTCTCATCTGGTCGCCATAGCGGATGGTACACCAGAGTAACCTAAACAATGGGTGTCACTGGAAGGGAACGTTTTAAAGATCGGGTTCAAGCATACCCAAATCCAAGCCAGGCCACTACAGCAACGAGTGCATTCGTCGCGGCAACACCTATTATATCAATCAACGGGATAGCACCGGATAGCGCTGCGGCTAGCAAGAGGGCCCGGAATCCACTTGATGCGCACGATCAGCGGTAATAACCTCTGACAGCAACAGTATCTTACTTATTAGCAGCCATTGCCTCCGCGCTGCGGGATGGCATGATGTCTACCACGTAAGCTGCTGATGGCCCTAGAACGACATCAATCTAGGTCACGCCTGAGAAAGATGGCTGATTAACAGAGATAACTTCGGTAATACGTACACCGACACCACTGAAGAACAGACAAATCAGGTTGAGGCTCAGGCTGAGCGTTCCGCCCACGAATTGGGTGAGAAGACCGGATAGAATGATGGTGACCGGGACAAGGAAAGCTGCAGCGAAGACAGTGACCCTCAACCTGTCCTCGGGATACCACACCCCACCCCGCTGCTCTCTCAACCGAACCAATATTTTATCGGACACTCGTCCGGCCAGCGGGGCACCGACTTGACGTTGATCAGCAGATGCCACACGCAAAATGGGGAGCACCTCACTCATGCTGCCAATACCGCTCGGCAAGAAGCACGCGCCGATCAGCGCTTCATTCGTGATATTATAACGGGCCCCCTGGGGACGGGTCAAGAGACGTTTCAAGGTAGAAGGAGATGAACGTACGAATGTATAAGCGAGTGGTGTAAACAAAACTGTAGCGATTGAAAGTAGGTCTGTCAGCGGGGTTATGATGACCGAACTCCTCACCATAATCGGTCAGAAGCGTCGTGAACCCAACCAGAGACTACTTCCTCAGATGCGCAATGATAATTGTAATCAATGAAACTCACGATTGCAAGTAGATTGGGATCTTTCAATAGCATCAGTGATCGGAATGGATTCACGAAATAATGATTCCAGTTGAAGATTAATCGCCCCGCTGCGACCTCTTCTCGGATCTTGTCTATTTCTCTTGTACCTGGATGGGCCGTCTCCGGGAACCAGCGTAGAATCAATAGAAATGCCACAAATCCAGCAACTCCGAGGGCAGCCTGCATGACGCGCCAGGATGCATAATGAGCCATAAATCCTGTTGTTAGGATTAGTGTCAGTCAAAGCTCAATATCATCTAACAGGTATTACCTCCTATAGGCGGTGCCAATGCAGGTCCGAGGATAATAGCCTGGTGTGATGTGGTGAAAATGTGTGGACCACAGATTCATTGGAAATAACATACTACAAAGAATATCCCCATGGCTTGACCCCTCTCCTCCAAGCGAAAAATGTCCCCAATGACCCCCGCGCCCACAGAGAACCCGGGGGCAGCACCGAATGCTTGGATAAATCGCCAGAACATAAGTTGAGAAACCGAATCCGCTACTGTAACACCGACAGAGCCAACGCACGAAAGTAGCAAGCTATATAGATATACAGGGCGTCGGCCATCTGGAAGGGAGGTCAGCGCCAATTCGATCAATCACTACAAGTGATCCTTGCAGAGTGTCGAATATGCCCCTCCGGCCAGCCCACCAAGTGATGCAGCGAAGATTGATAGACTAACCGCGAGGCTATGCACAAAGGTTGAGTACGACGCCGGGAGCGGATTCATTACCACGAAGTCAATCGAACCTGATTGTCGGTCCATTTGAACCCAAATCGTGCGCGACCTGAGGGATTGATGGGGTAAATGATCCAGCCACGAATACTATGATACGTCATTCGTTGCTTGATCGTCAATCAAACTGGCACCTACAGGGAAGTAAACCGCAAAATGATACGATAGCAAGGATCGCCCGCCTCCTCGACACAGAAAATCGGTCGTAGATGTCCTTGCCTGCAAAATTCGCCGCGCGTGAAGGAGCTAATGGACCGGGGGGAAGGAGTGGGGATTCCTCTGACATTTTTGAAATTCAAAGGTTATTGAGAGAGCGGAAAGGATGAACCTGAGCTCCATCCTTCTTGTTATACGCACCCGCTAAGAGCCATCAATGGAGGAGCGCCGAAAGCGGATTCAATCGAGAGAAGCACATGGAATAATACTCCGGGGAAACGCCGATGTGCGAAAGCTTGACACCAATGTGAAGTTGTATTAGTACCTACTGAATCGCCAAGGCCTCAAGGGACATTCGCACTAGTGATGAGTGGTTTTGAGTGTTGATGATAACAAGTTGCGCGGTACCCCATAGTCCAGGGGGTGCGTGCTGTATCTCATCAGAATATACTTCAATGGATAGGCATACTAAAGACATTGTCTAACCGACCAACTCGTGCCTCGACCAGCGCCTTCGATCTGACTCGATGGGATAACTTCGGTGTAATTGGCCAGGCTTACCAAGCCCAAAATGTTGGTGAGAGGAGTCGTGGAATTACAAGCGGCCTGGCCATGGGGTGCCGCTACGATGTATTAGTGCTCATCATGTTATAAGAATGGTTCTGCCGGTATGAGGGTTAGGCAGGATACTATCGGCAATGAGGATTCAATTGGCGTGAACTACAAGTAGGGACTGTGTGGCTCACAATTGGGAACGTTCCTTGTTACGTTTCCGTCTCGAGGTCGACTTCGTGGTTCAAAAATAAAAGCCTAATCGATAATCCGAGTTGAAAATTGTGGCTGCGCTAGCGTCCTTCAAGTTCAGCATTGCCGATCTACGTGAGATCAGACCTACGATACGAAGTACTAGCGCCGTCTCCCACCCAGCCGAGGAATATCATTCCTCACCCCTTCACGCTTACTAGCTTGGTCATTCAAGAAGACAGAGACTCGGAAAGAGATGCACTACTTTTGGTGCCGCAACGAAGTTCGACGAGAGTTTCGCGGTTTCACTGGCATGGCACGTTTGGTAAAACGCTCTGCTGTAAATAAAGCCTCCGCTGATTGAACGAACATACATTTTGAATGTTGAATTGCTCCCGACACCCGAGTCTGCTTGGGAGTGACGCCGGTATGACATATTGGAGCTCGTTCGAATGTTAGCCTCTCCGCAGTGGAGCCCACGCTGAGCATCGCCACCACCACCCCGGGCCTCTATCCAGTGAGGCCTTCCATGCCCGATCTTCACCTACCATCCGAGGAACGCTACTAGGATTGACCGTTCACACATTTCCCGGATATTGGTTAATGCCGACTCCATATACCTGGACTGATATAATCCGCCCACACCTATTCTGGGTCAGGGGCCCCAGCGGCATTGACAACAATTGGACATCTGTGGAACGCCCGGAAAATCAAGCGCCCTTCCTGTTCAATTGAGCAGCGATGGCCGGTCACCTGCGACCTCTTGGCTACTGTCGCCCGATTACACCAATCCCCCGGCGGTCTTAAGACAACACCTAACAATGTGAAAAGCGGCTTACCAGCGTTGCAGCATCGACGCGTTGCTTTTTCTGCAAACGGACCCAGGTCCAGGTGTTCAAGGCACGAGCCCATTGTGAATGATAGCCAATAGTGCAAACCATGGAGGGGAAATTGGATAAAAATGCCAACAGAGCGTCTGAGACCCACAGAAGGTCAAGCACTCCACTCCAGAAAGCCCTACATGGTGAATCCACCGTAAGTTCGGCTTGATCATGAAAATATTATGGTGCCCGTCCTTCAAAATGACGATGAGTGGCTGCATCAGCCATGCTGACTATCCCGCAACATGGGAAGGTAACCGTAGATAATTATGATGCCCAGCGGGCGCCGCGCGGTGGAAACAGTCAATGGAATAGGTAGCTGGAAACGAGAGGAGACCCTCAAAACTTGGAGGGGATAGATGGAAAGGATGAAGAGCCAGATACCTGGCGCTTTCATCGTATCACGTCGATACAAGCGTTTATGTTACCTATTTTGGACGGAAATTGCCATCACTATTGTGAGATGACGACGGGACAGCACACCTAAGCCACGATCCCAGCGGCAGTCAAACTGTGAGGGTTCTCAGCCCGGAATTGGCATTCTGACAACGGCGCTGCAAGCGCGCGTAAATTGGTATGACCAGGTTTGAATGGTTGACCGGCGCGCCTCATACCGAACTATTATTCACATGGCTCGTGCGAGTAATTGTATCACACCTGGAGATCAACGGGTTGTGGCGGGCTTGGATTTTGCCTTTGCTGACAACCGATGTCCCTTGAATGTCCCACGACATCGGAGCCGAATCGTCGAAGGATATGGGGTTGACCAGATTAGGCTCAAACGCAGACGTGATTTGCCGGAAATCCAGGGCATTTTACCGACGTGCTGGGATATCGCGACATAGTGGCACTAATGGGCATACCAGGCACCCTGTTGTCATTATAGCGTCATCAACCTCAAGTACGCGATGACCCACACTAGACGATTTGACAGGGCGAGGAACGATATAACCTATTGTTGGTGGTCTCGACTCTCGATGAAACCTATTTGATCGAAACAGGGAAGGGTATGTCCAGCAGCACATCGGCCCTCAGAGCGACGCCTAGTCTCAAACGGGGCTGACAGATGTGTGAATGCGAACATGTACAAGGTCGAATTCAAGATGGTGTCAGACGCGAATAGTCAGATTTGGTAAATTATCTGTCAAATGTGGTAATCGGCGGCGATTGAGTTGTCAGTGATATGTTTACCTGAATCAGTGTAAATGAATGTGGCGGGCGAGCGCGGGGGATTGGGGTATCCAAATCCAAACCTGGGAATTTGAAAGGGAGATTTGTGGCCTGATGCGACAATTTATCCAAAGAGAACAACTGAGCGCTAACACTGCCTGTGAGCCATTTACACCACATAGAATACGAATTCGTAGCGCCGACCTGCGTCTCCTAGAGCGCGCCAGTGAGCTCTTCATCTGGGTCACCGGGTGCGTTCGGAGTGAAATGCGAAGCCATACTATCGTCAGCGCGAGAGCCGTTTTGAAGGACGCCGGTTTTGTGAATTTGCTATGCATTTTGCAGGACAGGACTTGTTGGGGTGGGGTTTTCAACCGTACCCACGATCTGGCAGCCTCTTCGTTTGTCAGGCAATCCCACAACCCGTCCGTGGCCATTGTGAGAAAATTGCCAGGCAGGGCTTGCGCAGTCGTAACCTCTGTCTGGCTCAGAGAAATACAGGAGCGTTGTTACCTAAGAGTACGGGGCGCACCCCATGTGAAGCCGCGCCCATTTTCCATGATGGTTTCTTCAGGTCGCTCTGCCCTCGGGCGCCCGCTTTCCTTCCTTGGGGTTGCGGATCCCCTGATCCTCAGAGAGGACGTGAGCCCCGAGTGCGGCTTCTATGCCACGATGTATGGGGGGGTATGGCGCCCCTCGCGGGGGAAATTTCTAAGAACAGTTCAAGTTTAGATCGGACATCCTCATTTCCATACCACAATACCTGTCTGTCGAATACCGCGACGGAATCGAAGCGGTGATTCCCATGAGGGAAAACAACCTCAGAAGTATTGTCCAGAACACTTTCGGCAGCTAAACAAAGGACAGTCATGAGTTCTCTTCGCCGACACTAAAATCTGAGATACGGGAAGGGCTTCGAGTGGCTCTGATTCATGATTTCCAAGCTCATCAAGTCCTCGTAGTGAGCCCAAATGAATTCGGAGAGGGATGTCCCACAAGTTTCAACTGCAGATGGATTTCAATCCAAATCCCCTGTCCGCTGACCGGTCAAGCCAGTGGGTATCCTGTCGAGGGATAAAACGGTTATACTGATAGATTAGATTTGGATTTCTATGTTAGCTACGATACCTAGATAGCCCTAAACCGGACCTAGATAGATAGCAACCAGAGCACCCGTGCTATATCAGAGTTCCTACTAGACCTTGACCGAGAGCCATCAGGCTTGTGTCGAAAGGGTTGGCGTAAACATTCCATCCTGACCTTTGTATTATGATGAGAAGGGATACAACGATGGCTTCTTGGATGTGTATGGCATTGGGCATTAAGACAAGGTATGCGGATGTGAGACCATACGGGTCCGCGGAAGCATCGGGCTGACATGGTTGAAACCATGCAATGGCATCTGCGGTCTGCGGGGCGTGAAGCTACCGAGAGCAATAGTAGATAGATTTTCTGCGTACGATCATGGATTGCTTACAGAAAATCTGCCCGGGGAGTTGTTCTGCTTCCATTTGTATTTTATCCCCTGCTGTCTAAAAGAAACTGGGCTAAGGGAGATGACGCAATTAGTTCATAATTGCATTGCATAGACATTTGGGAGCGTACAAAACCGAAAGTATCCCAGATTTTATCCATTTCCCCGCTGGCATTGACATCCCATCAGCGAACGCTATCCGGTCGGAAAGAATCTCGTTATATTTGACGGTAGCGACTGGGGAGCCGTCCGGCAGACGAACAACCGTATGCTTATACGTGTTTTCTACGTCATATGCAAGGCTGTGATTGTCGTAGTGTGATATTGATATTTTCTTGGGCGCTGGACGATCAAAGATTAAAACCCGACACTTCTCGAGACACTCGACCAGGGTGATTTGCGAATCCATGGATTTTATGTTGAAACAGGCGGGGGGGGAGATGATCGCCTTGTGTGGGGTAGCCAAAACCCTCGTGTCGGTCGGCGGCATGTTATATTATGGCTCATGGCCAGTGACCCGCGGCGTTTGGCTGCGGGCTGATGCATGATCGGCGTGAGGTGGTCGGTGTTAATGCGAATGGTCACGACAGTTGGGCCACCCTGCGCACTGCGGCCAGTCGTTGGGTCCAATTCTGTGCCGGCGTTTGTTTAATGTTGCTATGTTTCCAGGCCAATAACCCTACTCCGTAGTTCTGCCACCGCACGAGCCATGTAGCAACATATACAAACAGGATTGATCCACTCCGATTCTGTTTTTGTCGTCTTGGCTTCAAACCCCTCACAACGAAACCGCTGTTCCCCACAGCGAATTTGGTATTTCTATCATATCTCTTCTCTTCCTCATCGTGCGGTGTCCCGTAAACCCAATACTACGTTCAAACTATGACTAACGTGTCCTCAGGATCAAAGCGGACCTGGGATGGTGTTGAAGGTGAAATTTACAAAAGACAACGGGGAAGGGAGGAGCCACGAGATTGGCGGGACGTACATTTCAAATCGGATCATCGTCAACCTCTTTCTTCCCGCCGCCATAGCGCCGATAAGCGTGGTGATGATAGGCGCAAACGGGATGAACCTGAATATGGGAGAACCAGCAACCATGGGAGGGATAAAGTCCGAAGGGGTGATGGAGAGCGTTCGAGACGCGAGGAGAGGGAGGACTATATTCGCACTAGTACGTCTCCCCGAAATTCAAACGGGATGGCCCATTTGAGTGATGAAAGGGAGGAAGGCGAGTAAGTATCGTTCCATCCGATGCTGAAATATCCGCCGACGCTCATATTTTGGGTTCCAGAATATCACCTCGTCCCAGCACTGTTCCTTCCCGCTCAAATCAGTCGCAAGCTTCCTTACCACTTCCGGTAGCAAAACCTACCGCACCGAGTGAGCCTCCTGCAGATATGGAACTTGATCTTGCTCCCTCGCCTCCCCCTGTTGAGGATACTCTCGCCACTCGACGTGCGAGACGGCAAGCCATACTCGCCAAGTACAATGGGTTAACGAGTGTCGGCGCCAGCCCCAGTCCAGGGCCTAGCAGTGCGGTCCAGCCGCCCCTGAATTCTTCATCCATTTCTGATCCCATATCTCTAAATCATAGCGTTAATGGAACCCCTACTCCTTCTGGGGCAGGCTCTGTCAAGCTAGCAAACGGGGCGCATAGTCAGTGCTTCCTAGATTCAAACATGACTCATCCTAATCTCGCCCCCTTTAGGCAAGCGAGAATCAATGTCTACCTCCCCTTCTCCCGGTGATTTCACACTCGCCAAGAACGACGAGCAGGAAGATGTTCAGGCCAAAGTACTTGCTGAAAATGCAGGTGCAGAGCAGGTATCCGCTGCTGATTATGACCCCAGTTTGGATCGTAGGGAAGATGAGCAGCGACGCGGTCGAAACCCCTTGTCGAGCCCACATGGTATGGAGGAGATTGAAGAGGAGGAAGAAGAGGAGGAGGATGTTGATGATATGTTTGCCGTTTTGAATACAGAGAGAAAGAAGAAGAAAGTCAAGAAGGTCAAGAAGATCGTAAGTGACAACAGACCCTGTCCCTCACCGATTGTTGACACTTGGCAGAAAACCGTCATCCCAGCGCTCATTACCACCACATTAGACTCGGCTGCTGACCACGAAGGCTATTATTCAGTCATTCTTGGTGAGCAACTTGACAACGGCCGCTACCAAGTTTTTTCGTCTCTCGGCAAAGGCATGTTCGCCAACGTCGTACGGGCGCGTGTTTTGCAGCAGGAATCTGGGGAAGGCCCCAAAGAAGTCGCCATCAAGATCATCAGGTGTCAGGAATCCATGTACGCACTAACCGTTTTATATTCGCTACTTCCTCACTCGCATTGTAGGCACCGCGCTGGACTGAAGGAGGCCCAAATCTTGCACAAATTGAAACAAGCAGACCCCGAAGATAAAAAGCATATTGTGCGCTTAGACCGAACTTTTGAGCACCGCGGTCATTTGTGTTTGGTGTTCGAGTCAATGAGGTGCGTTTGATAGTTGATCCGCAGTAGTTCCACCCTTCACGCTCATGATGCAGCATGAATCTCCGTGATGTTGTCAAGCGCTTTGGCAAAGACGTCGGTCTTAACATCCGCGCCGTTCGTGCTTATGCTCATCAGCTCTTCTTGGCTCTGAGCTTGCTTCGTAAAACAAACATCATGCATGCAGATATCAAACCGGATAATATATTAGTAAGAATTTCGCCCCTCTTCGAATATAGGATCTAAACACTGCCACAGGTGAATGAACAAAAAACTGTCCTAAAATTATGCGATTTGGGCTCTGCATCAGACGCCTCCGAAAATGACATCACGCCTTATCTTGTCAGCAGGTTCTATCGTGCTCCTGAAATCAGTATGTGCCTTTCTCCTCGTCACGTCCCACCATCCCAATTGTGCTTTAGTTCTTGGTGTCCCGTATGACCCCTCCCTTGATATATGGTCAATCGGTTGTACACTCTACGAATTGTACACCGGCAAAATTCTTTTCCCCGGACGCTCAAATAATCAAATGCTGCTCCTCATGATGGAGCTAAAGGGCCGATTTAATGGCAAAATGATCAAGAAGGCGAAGTTTGGTGACACCTACTTTGACGACATGGGTGGTTTCGTGAGCGTTGAGAAGGACCGGGTAACTGGCACTGTAAGTCCCCGCCACCCTGCATGGGAATTGGGATCAGCTGACGTGAATTCCATCAAGGATGTCGTAAAGAAAGTTCA
>QGOG01003713.1:15325-31654 GCA_003313185.1 Collybia sp. MG36 | reverse complement strand
ATGTATCTTTATGAACTCCCGACTACTGGCGCCATCGCATTCTCCGATTTCTGCATAGATCAGAGTATTGGCAAGACGTACACACACTACATTCTACAGGCTACACAAGCAAGGGCAAATCTACGGGCTGCTCTTAAATATTGCAAACGGACCGGCCACAGTAGCAAGGACTATCTCCAACTGGTTAAGGTAGATATGGATTCCCTACGTGCTTATTCCGTCGTTGACTGAGCTGGTAGAAATACGGCAGCTTCTCGAAGAATATCTTCCGTACTTGTTTGGCATCATTGCCTGCGTTGCCCACGATGAAATTGGCCTGACGGCTACACCTAGTACGGGGTACATCATATCCTTTACATACGGCTCAAGGAATGGTTTAGATTTCAGCTGGCGTACAACGCTTTCTGCTAATATTTTCAATACCTCACCAAGAGTGTCGTTTCCCGGTCTTTACGCGGAACTCACCTTCTCACATTTAACCTACGCATTTGCACTATCTAACCTCGCTCGATCAACGGTTACCTCCCTTGGGGGTTATGAGCAGGATCACAATATCTCGGAGTCAGATCGCAAAGCCAAAGATGATCAACTCAACGTTGCCGTCACCCTTTTATGTCGCGCAAGTGGAATTTTTACCCATATAAGTGATGGATTACTCCCCGGCTGGGAAACGGATCGAGGAGGAGGGCCCACGGGATTCAGTAGACCCCCAGAGTTCGGAAGGGAGGTGAACACTGCTTTAGCCAAGTAGGTTTTATTAACCGACCCAGGTCTGCAATGTGCACTGATGTGCATTAAGAATGACTTTAGCAGATGCTCAAAGTCTAGCGATCCGTAAGCTTCTCTCAAAATCTGCCTACGACAGCAACATCGCTCCGGGCCCGCCGCTGCCAAAATCTCACCCTGCTCCAGCACTCGTGGCCAAACTTCACCTCGAATGTCAAGCTATGTATTTATCTGCTCGATCTCTGGCTGTGACATCTTCCTCCCCCAACTCTGGATCGTCAGCTTCATCTACTCATTTTTCACTGTCCTTGTCTCCATCTTCAGGCTCGATGGAACCTACTCCGAATTTGCTGTCCTATCTCTCTGCTGAAGCCGCGTTCCACGCTGCACTTTCTCGAAAGTGGTTGGGCGTGGATGCGGGCGAGAATGGAGGTTCCAAGCGTAGTGGGGAGGCCGTTGGGTTTCTCGCCTGGGCTCAGAAATCCCTCGAAGATCTCAAGGCCTCGGGCGGGATGAAGGGGCTTGGAACAGGTAAGTTCGCGGATGGAGGGAGAGGCAACAAAGGGGAAATGAAGGGGAGGGTCAGTGAAACGCTCGACAACACTGTTGTATTTTACAAGTATTATAAAAAGATGAACGACTCAGTTCGTATTCCTATCTCCCCCCTTTTCTTATCATATTCTTACGGTTTTTAGTTACACTTCCAACCTGTCCCCCCACAACAAGAATTGCAGGCAAGGATACCCAGCGGTCGACTTGCTGTCGCAGCGAAACCATTCTTACGACCCGCACCAACATTTGGACCCGGTTCTGCACATTATACCCATCGCCAAATCCCCACCCAAGCGGTTTCCGATCCATCGCTAGGGGAGCCCAACTCTTCTGTTCCCGATCCACCACATGGCACATATGCCGGCGCTGGTTCCTACTTTTAGCTTTGGGTTATCGTCGAGGGCTGGATAGGCGTTACCGACCTACTTGAGATGATTTGAACGAAGAAATATGTAACGTTGCTCTACCCGACTCGGAGTCCTGTTATAAATATCTTCGTGAATTTACAACCGAAGGGCCGATGCTCCTCCACAAGTCTCAACGCATCGTAATGACCAGTATAGTATTAGACTATTAGCAGTACTATGTTTTACCAACTTACCCAGGGAAATTTCATCAATCGATCCACGTGTAGATGTTACCAATTGATTGATTTTTTTTGGGTTGGGTGAAGAATCTTATCTTTGCTGCCGCATTTTAGGTGAACAACGATTCATCTTTTTCTGCGTTCACGGACCAATATAAACCGGATCCTTAGGCCTTAGAGGGCGGGGAGCGTTTTATTTGAGGACCCGATGGTCGAAGCAGTTCACCACCATCGTCCATCATTAAAGCAGGTAGGTTTAGCAGGTTCGTCAATGGTGACCATTTATCGATCAAACACTACGGTGTAGCAAAACAAATCATTCAAATCAAAGCACGCAACAAAATCATCGCTCAAGGATGCTGCAAAAGGTGCTCATACCCTGTTGGAGAATAAATTGTCACTTATATCTAAGCTACATAGGCCGCATTCCTCGCCGATCCCTCAAATCGGGGCCGACCGCGACTACTGTTGCTCAATCACGCTTGAACAGGCGCAATAATTTGAAGCAGGCGCAGGCAAAGAAACGCGATAGTTTGATATCCTCTACTCGTATATTCAATGGGGTAGATGGAGCGCCTCGCATCGTGGCCGTTGTGCCCCTCACCATGGATGTCAGCGCCCGCAATATCGTTATTTCGCTTGCAGAGTCCATCGACGTATCTGGAGAGGGTTGTCCCGAACAAGGAGTATGGAGAATGAAGTAAGATTTAGGTGTTTTCGTTTTCGACCCCATAAGTTATAATGTCCCTATAGAGCTGAACGCTTCAAGACATCCCTTCAATTCCTCACTCTTCCGTACAAGAATCTGTTTGCGACCCTCGACGCGTGCAAGGTCGCTGATTATGTTATATTTGTTTTATCACCCACTGTGGAGGTGGGAGAATGGGGCGATACACTTTTGCGCACTTTACAAGCCCAAGGACTTCCAAACGTGGTCTCAATAGTGTCCCTCGACGCCTCTATCGATCCCAAGTCCCGAATGGGGATACATAAGTCTCTCTTGTCATTTATACAATATTTTGTGCCAGCGCAAAATCGGGTTTTTGATCTACACGCAACCTCGGATCGGCTCAATGCTCTGAGGTCATTGGCGGAAGGCCGCCCAGCGAATATCAGATGGAGGGAAGGCCGCTCTTGGATGATGGGCGAAAACACAGAGTATGAAGATGGTAGCCTAAGGATTACGGGCATCGTTCGAGGGGCATCGCTCTCCGCGAATCGACTCATCCATCTGCCTAATTTTGGGGATTTTCAAATCTCCAAGGTACCCTATATTCCGTCCTACAATCCATCTTAACTAATTAACATGCAGATTATGTCCGCGCCGATACCACGCACATCAAAGTCTGCTCATATTGTAACCATGGAGGTTGAGCCAACGGTTATTGCTGAACCCAATCCATCATCCGCTGATTCCCTGGTATCGAGTAATAACCCCGATGATCTTGAAAATGAACAGACCTGGCCCACTGAGGAAGAAATGAACAGCGGTGCCGCCCAGGGCGATTCGCTACCAGATGCAGCGATAGGAACGACGCCAAAGACCATCAAGCGGATACCAAAAGGGATGAGCGAGTACCAGGCCGCGTGGATTATTGACGAGGATGATGATACAGAGGATGAACAGGACGACACTGAGGTGGGCAATATGGACACCCAGGATGGGGGAGAAGAGGAAATGCAAGATATGCCGGTTCAAGACGATGATCGCGAAATGGAAATCGAAAGCCGAAAAAGTGTCGTTTTTCAGGATCTTGATGTGGAAGAGGAGGAGGAACAGTGAGATATCTATAGGTTTGTATCCACCATGATAACATTAATATTCCAGGTTGGAAACATGGCGAAATCGAAAACGAGAAGAGGAAGATGATGTCAACTTCCCTGATGAAATTGATACGCCGAAGGAAGCTCATGCGAGAACTCGTTTCCAGCGTTTCCGTGGCATGAGATCTTTTCGAACCAGTCCGTGGGATCCGTATGAAAATCTCCCCCGGGACTATGCGCGCATCTTCCAATTTGAAGATTTCAAACGCACCGAGCGTGGGGTACGAAGACGAGCTGAGCAGGAGTTGGGGATCGTCGAGGTATGCACAAATAATTCCCGCCAACCTACCGCCAATAAATTTAGTATATAGCCTGGCACTCGGGTCACGATTTATCTACAAGGCGTGCCTCATGAGGCTGCAGGCAGTAGCCCGGTCGCACTTTTTGGACTCCTGCAGCATGAGCATAAAATGTCCGTTCTAAATTTCACCATTCAAAGGAATACGGAATATGATGGGTCAGTGCGATCGAAGGTGTGTGGGGTCGGTGGCTCTATGAGACACCATATTAATTCCATATTCACTTTAGGACCCCCTCATCATGTGTGTGGGGCCTCGCCGACTACGTGTGAAACCTATTTATAGCCAACACACTCGCGGCGGAGGAAAAGGTGCAAACAATGTACACAAGTTCGAGCGCTTTCTGCGGCATGGCGTCACCAGCGTCGCAACCACTTATGGCCCCATTACATACGGAAACCAGCCCTGTATCTTTCTCAGGGAGACCGCAGACCCACAAGGTGTGATACGAGTCCTGATGATACCACCTCAGAAATTTGAATTATACACCCGTTTGACAGCTCCACAACTTGTTGCGACCGGTGCTTTCATCAACCCTGACACCACACGTATCATTGCAAAGCGTATCATCCTGACGGGACACCCATTCAAAGTCCACAAGAAAACAGCTACTATTCGCTACATGTTTTTCAACGCCGGTGGGTAGAGTCCTTCCTCGTCCATCATAACTCGCTGACTGACTTGAAATCATTAGAGGATGTTCACTATTTCAAACCTACTCAACTCTATACTAAACACGGCCGCACGGGGCACATCTTAGAGTCTCTCGGTACCCATGGATATTTCAAGGCTCATTTCGACGGCCCCATCAATCAAATGGACACGGTTTGCATGTCGCTTTATAAGCGCGTCTACCCGAAATGGGCGCACCTATGGATTGATCCTGACTGTGGTGGAAAGCCTTCAGCTGATGCTAATCACCTAGCCGATTTACCCTCAGATGCGATGGAAGAATAGTACGATATTGAATGGAAATTTTACCTTCTTTCCTTGGAATCACCCATGATGTGTGCGTATCCACCAAGCTGTTAACGGCACGATCATCATCATATGGAGGCATTTCTCATGATCGCTCCACGCTTCGATAACCCCCATTTACTCCCGAGCATCACAGGGCCTAAATTGTTTGGAGAATGAGATTCAGTAAATATATTCTACTGCTTGATGTCATATGGGCATCGGGTACGGTGGGCCGGCGCCAACACTTTCACAGTGGCGTGAGCACCTTCTAATACTTACGCGTTGAGCTAAATCTATCCAAGCCTTTCGCGTGAGCCTGCAGGCTGCCAGAGCATTGTCGGGATTTCCCAGTAAATCAAGGGAGAAGGCGCCAGGGTACATTCACAAAGTATTAATATTGTTACATTTATGTGGGTGTGTTTTACAACGAGTCGATCTAAGGGGTATTGCAAGTGCTTGAATGCTGTTGGTGGTACACGTTTTATGTCTGTAGTCCCAGGGGAATGGGCGAGAAAGAAGGTCTGATCGCGGTTGGTCAACTGAAGTTTGGCAGTGAGAATCAAAAACCTACAATGGGGACAAGACGTCGAGATTCAGATAGCCTGAGACTTGCAGGATTTGAGCACGTTGATTTCCGTATTTTTTTCAGGATCCCCCAATTTGCGGGCATCTTCAGCGGGTATTTTGCGTGCTGCTGCTACATTGTTAGGGATTCGAAAAAGACGGGGGGAGGTAAATACCTTGGTAACTGCGCTTGGAATAATCGCGCGAGTGTGCAGCAGGAAGCTTGTCGGCTGCGGCCTTATGGCTGTCGAGCGTGCGCTGAGCTGTTGCAAATTGGCGGAGGGTGTAGGCAGCGAGCTCTTGGGAATATTGGCGAGCCAATTCGGAGTTGGTGGACAATGTCATGACTGCAAACTGGAGGTTGATATGTAGAACAAGTGTTGTGTTTTTTACAATATTTCTGGGAAAGCCCAGGTTTATATAGATTTCATCCCTAGTACTTCGCGGGGCCCGGGTCTGATACCTCTACTGGCATAATGCCCAGAGCGCGAATGACGTAGGTGGAACCAGAGCTTAAACCGCCGCGAAGCTTCAATATTTCAAAGACCGAAGGCTTGCCCCGGTGGCCCGTCTGACGTCATGCCTGCAGCAAGCCAGGTTTCATTTCATAAGTAGCAAACCAACTCGATTTGAATGTTGACGTTGAGCATACGTCGCGCGCGAGATCTGTGCTGGTGTTATACATATATATATTCCCTCTTCAATTTCGTTCGCGCCACTACGGGCCAGCGATTTTGCAGACATGGAGTGTGACGTCATGGTTGTGCTAACTTCCTGATGAGCACCAAGTTGAATGAACGCCATCGTGCGGATCGGTGGCGATATTTGATGGGTGGTGTCAATGCCCCACGTTATGGCTACCTGTGACATTAGAACATCCAAGAACCGAGCAATTTGGAGCACCAGAAGAGCGCGCTAGCCAAGAGGAAGAAATTGAAACCGATATAAATACATCGCTCCAAATGTATTCCTTCATCGTCGAACAACCTTCCGACTCCAGTCAACGATTCTAAATACTAGTTCCGCAGACCATGTCCATATTTCTTCAAGAAGTCCGTCAAGCCCACCACGTTCATCCCACGACGGACCTTGATCAGGCTTTTCTGTCGCAATGAATCGCAACACATCCTTGACAGTCACTAATCCGACAAGGGACCCATGATTTTCCACGAGGATCACCCTCGGGCTGGCAGGGGGATATAAGCTTCAGTCCTGCGGCGGGAAATAAAGTGCGCACCCCATTCGTTTGAACAACTGCATTACAATCTCTAGAGGAAGTTGTGGTGAGACCGTCATAGGTGTCTGTAGTGAACATCAGCGCAAGATCAATGGTTATGTGCACTCAAATTACTTGGTTGACCCAGGGCCAGAATCGTAGGCCTTGCGTTGTCGTCTCCTCCTCGAAAAAACCAGCTGACGCATCGTCCTCAAGGTCCATGGAGAAATTATCTTGGTGCGAGCTATGCGATACAAAGAGACACGGGATGTCGGGATAAATGTCCTGGGTTCTGCGCGCACGTTCTAGGGAGAGTCAATTACCACATGCTCGCTTCTCTGACAACTCACCCAGGACATAGCGCAGTTCCGTCCTGCCAATATACCCATGCAGTGTCGATAGACCGTCGGACGAAATGATTGGAAACCCTTTAACATTCGTGGCTGCTAGGATGGATTCTAATATGTATCATGGTCAGGAGGTTACTGGGATGTGATGAGACCAAACAGCCACACCGAGATCTTTAACCTGCATCCCAGATTCAGGCAGCAATTGCATATCCCTTCTCATTACGGCTGAGACTGAATCGAAATATTATGCTTTTCCTTTATTTCCGCATTATCAAAACTCACCAGAAACATTGTAAGAGTGATCTTCCTTCTCCAAGAAAGGAAACCCATTAAAACGAATCATCTCATCAGCAATGCCATTGGTGCCGAGAAAGTCGCCAACAGCTTTCGTCACTAGTAATACAATCTGCACAGAACGCAAATGATATGACATTAGCGACAAAAGGACGCACAAAAAAACATACCATCGTGGGCAGAATATATGTCAAGGCTCCAGTAAGTTCGAACATAATAACGACAACGGTGACAGTAATTCTCATCACACCACTGAACGGATGCGCAATTAAATATAAGATATGAAGCATGAGAAAGCGGGCAACGTTTTTGATGGCGTCAGGAATTTGACATACCTCAAGGCGGCGGCGGCGCCCAAGAAGGCGTAGGTACCTGGAGTAATGCATGGAACATCTGGTTTACAGAATGCAAACATCCCAGATTGGGGGTATGTTCTCATGGGCGGGCGTGGGTATCTAGCATGGGGAGGGAAACACAAGTGGCTTACCGGTACATAGCCTTCACCATGATCCCAATCATCCGTCCGAAAGTTGCGCCAATGGCCATGGATGGGACAAAAATCCCCGCCGGAACTTTGCATCCATACGAGATGACAACAAGGCCTATACGAATCACAGTGGCAAGGAAGAGGGAGTTCGCAATACGCCATTGCTGCGGGGTTCTACCCGTCGCCAATTCTAGCCATGCCACGCGCGGGGAGGGGGCACCCACTCACTGGCACAAATTATTGATGTTTCCCCCACCTTCGCACTCTCTGAAGAGAATTGCCATACTCTCCGTCATGTCCAACCGGAGGAAGCGGTTGAAGTAACCAACCACGGCAGTCAGTGTTGCGAGAGTAACAGCTTCAGCCACCCCATGACTGCCAAGATATTTGCGGCGGAAAGCAGCAACTTGCAGGTTGAATTTGACAACGAATGCACCATAAAGTCCCTACAGGAAATGGTCAGAGGTTCAAAGTACTGAACGAAGTGGTAAGGACGCACGCCAAATATGCCTAAAATAATAAAGAATATGATTTCGAAAAAATGCCAGTCGCGGCTGTAGGTAACCTGAAACAGTACAAGCTTTCCTGTGCGAAATGGATTCATTGCCTACAAACCATTCAGGTCATTAAATTGTGAAGCAGGAAGCGTAGCAATTCATACAGATAATGTCACGGTAGCCATAAGCGCACAAAAGAAACTCCTCCACATTGTTTTAATGCTAAATGCACTGCTCATTTCCTTACCGAGGGATTAGTTGTTTTTTTTTTGTAATGAAGGGGGGTACCTCAATAGAAAATAGCACCCCTCCAATTGGGGAACCGAATGCAACAGCTACACCAGCGGCGCTGGCTGCGGTTATAATCTCTCGTCGCTTGCCTGGAGATCTTCAGATATGGTTGAAGAAGCACGTAGCGGTTACATACCTTGACTCTGAGAGAACTTGCCAAATAGACCAGCAACAAGAGAGCCGATACAACATGCGACATGCACGGATGGTCCCTCCTTTCCAACCGATAATCCAGAAGCTATTACTAAGGGCTGCGGGAGAGATGACAACGGGGCAAATGGGAGCAGAGGATGGACGAACCAATGTGATACTTTTGATGAAAAATGTAGCGAAACCGAGGAATCCTTGCATTACAAATCCTGCAAGAATGCATTTTATCTCTGAGATGCCAGAACCTGCAGCATACTTGGCAAGAGACCGAACAAGGTGCGCTGCTGTGAATGAGAAAAGCGCCTGAAAATGCAATTATATGAGACACGAGAGCGAGCCGGACCAAATACGAACCGCAAACATGATGAATATGGACCATCGAGCAGGCGTAACCGTGCTCCAAGGATGCCAGGATTCACAGCCATCTATTTCTTCTCCTTCTATCTCCCAACAACAAAACTGTTGATTGAGCCACCACCCATCCGAGCAGTATCCCATTTTGATGTCGGACAACCATTCCGTCACGATCGAAATAATGGCAGCGTTGAGGCCAATACATACACCTAACGGGGCGCTTTACATCACAAGGATACCCGTGAAAAAGTAGGGTCACATACCTACCAAACTCACGACGAACCAAGTCTGTCCAGTATCCAAGACTCTGCGAAGCTGGGCCCACAACCAGGGCAAAGTAACTTCTCCTGCTGGGCCTCGACGTGACGCGTCAAGAGTACGAGCGTTTCTTATCCGCCTGTTTCTCTCGAGGATAGAGTCGTGTATCCAATCTAAGCGACAAAAGCATCAGTCATTTGTCCAGAAGTGTCTTTGGCTGGGGCTACCAATGGTTGTGAAGTCTTCGTAGCGACTGTGGGAAATGGTTAAACTTGTGATGAAATCATTGAGCGCAGGAATATATACCGAATCTGCTCGAGCTCATCTTGATCTAGCTCTTCGGGGTGCATGTGCGGGTCATGGTTTAGTAGCACACCGAGCTGAGTCCTGGTCATCACGAAACCCTGAATGTGGGAACTCTGGAATTGTATTTGGCACCGAAAGCTAATTCAAGTTGTCATGCATGCAGCCAGTAAAGGTCAAGCATAAAAATCTCTGAAAACGTTGTAGCTGGCATTCATTTGTATCCAAAAGGCCTCTCTCATGCTGTGACACGGACCGTGGACGGACCGCAGAAGTTGAAATTGAGGTTTCCTTATCTTATCCACGATATTTATACATGTTGATTATACAATCTATTGCCTCTATTGATCATCAATATTCTCGGGCCGCCGCTCCATCACCATCCCAACTCAAAATGACCTTCTGAAGCTAAACTACACAAAACCCAGCAAATTTGCTTGTAATCCACCCAGACGCTACTTAATCCCGCCCTTCACCATAGAAATTTAAGCCATAATGCCAATTACCGGGAGGCGCAGAAACAAGGTCAAGGGCATCCAGTTCACTCTTATGGTGGTTGGTACGTGGCGTTTGACATCAATCAACAGACTGATGTGGAATGGTGATTATTTAGGCACCTCTGGCACTGGCCGCACTACTTTTGTAAATACGCTGTGTGAGAGCGCAGTGTTGGACCATAAAGCCTATGAGGCCCCTGAAAACGCCCACCTTGAAGAAAACATCAAAATCAAGCCGGCTACAGTTGGTAAGCCCCCAAATCAACATCGATATGCTTAAATTATATCAGAATACCAGACCTTGAAGAAGACGGCCTCCGTATCGCCCTAACGGTGGTGGACACCCCTGGATTTGGTGACAACATCGACAACGAGGACGCGTGCGCTTCACCATTCTTACACAATCTCAGTCTGACCCATTCTTAGGTTTCAACAAATAGTCACGTATCTTGAACGGCAGTATGATGATATCCTGGCTGAGCAAACTCGTATCCGGCGAAATCCCCGGTTCAGAGATAACCGTGTTCATGCACTCTTGTATTTCATTCCACCCACAGGCCACGCGTGCGTTTTTTCTTTCACCTCGTGGTATGGTGAACCTAAGCTTATATTTTCAGTTTGCGCGAAATGGACATCGAGCTTATGCGGCGTCTCTCGCCCCGTGTGAACGTCATTCCTGTTATCGGCAAAGCCGATTCCTTAACGCGATCAGAAGTCCAGGCGTTTAAGAAAAGGGTATGTATTGTAATACGGCGAGACGTATGTATGACTCATTTCCTATCTGGTTAGATCATGGAAGACATCGAATTTTACGAAATCCCTATCTATAATTTCCCCTATGATGTCGAGGAAGACGACGAAGAAACTATCCAGGAAAATATGGAACTCCGGGTGAGTCTTCTCAGGATCTGGCCTCATCCGGGGGCATTAACCTCTTGAATAGTCCCTGCTCCCGTTTGCTGTCATTGGATCAGAGGATGAAGTCGAAATCGATGGAGAATATGTGCGGGCGAGAATATATCCATGGGGCATTGCCGAGATAGAAAACCCCAAGCACTCGGATTTTGTTAGGCTGCGTTCTGCCATTCTTGGGTACGTGTTACTCAAATACGTCAACGAGCCAGCTGACGTCCTTTGCTTAGCTCCCATCTCGGTGACCTCAAGACACTAACCGAGGATGTCCTATACGAGACCTATCGCACTGAAAAGCTATCGAAAGGTCAAGCGGATTCACGGTTTGTTATTTACCACTTTCGGCGTTGGGGAAAGTGCTCAGTAAATACCTAGGCAGTCACAAATATTGCCCACAGAGCTAGCGAATCAAAGCGTCCTCATTAAAGAAGATCAACTCCGCCGTGAGGAGGAGAAAGTGAGTCATAGACCTCTTCTTTCGAATATCTCCACCAACCCGCTTCCAGCTTCATGAGTCAGAGCTCCGAGCCCAGCGAGAGATCAATGAAAAAATGCAAGAACTCCGTGCCAAAGAGGAAACACTCAGGTCTCGTTTCACACATACTCCCTTTAACAGGCAATACTAAATCTATCTCAGGCATATGGAGAGTCGGCTTGCTAACCAAGAACGCGGATCTCCTTACTAGAGCCCTGCCAGCGAACTGGGTGAGCAATCTATCTTGGCGACTAGGACTCGATCTCTCTACCTGGACATATACCCACACTTTATATCTTGCCTTGTGTCAGACGCTGGAAATTGATTCAATACTCATTTGTCGAAAAGTGTACGAACAAGCTTTTCGCAACGATGTGGACTACCAGTGAGAGCACCAACACCGCACCCAACGGTAGCGATATCAAGAACATTTACCCTTGATGCTACCTCTTGAGTTACTCTTCATGGCAGCCTTATAGTCGGTCTCACTTGACCGCTCAGGCAATGACAGTAGTCCTCCGTCGATATTAACTGCCCCTATAAACCAGTTGCATAAGCAATTCTGCGACTGGCCTGTTTGGATGGTGCTTACACTTGCGGTGGCCTTTGGTCTGAGGACCTTTGAGTATACAAGCAATTAATACAGCAAGTTATGGGACACACCGGGTTATCATACATGAACCATACCCAACCCTTGGCTTCAATACGCACTGTTCCACGGCCATTGGCAAAGCACGTTGTGGATTCCACCTGGCCACTGAGGATTAGCGTCATAGTGGATATGTTGGATCATTGCGCACCGTCGCTGAGCAACGCTTTCCAGCTGTTGCGTTCAGCACGAACTCCTGCTTGTGTGTTTGGTCAAGGGTGACCTTGGTTCTGTCACGGACATTCAATGAATATCAGGGACACCTTTGAATAGAGACTTGCGTTTCTGTTGTTGTGGTCTTCCATTCCTGAGTGACCGTAACCGTTGGGCCATTACCAGCGGCCCCTGAAAAGACAGGTACTATGAAGGACGCTGAGAGTGAGGCTGCCATTTTGAACAAAATCCCCTCTAATATAGCATTGAGCGTGGGCCGCGGGGGGTTACGGTAAGCTCAAGCGTACTTGTCGTGGTAATAGATGTCTCTTGATGATACCCTTGGGTTATCGCGTTGATCCATTGGAGGTTGGAGCCCATGACCCCTCCTTCGGCCTCGACGCGGTTCGTCACGCAAGTTGGTTTGGCTAACCGGTATCATGTGAGACATTTGTGGACAGGTGAGGGAGTGTCTTTTACCGTCCAACACAATCACCGAGGGAGCTTCTTGCACACATACTGATGCTGGCCTGTCCCTATACTGATGTGGCCACCATTCAACGATCCCCCCATCCTAGAGCGAATATCATCATACGTCACGTGGATTTATTTCAATTCTCCGCGTCCCGGTGCCCCATTCATTATTCGCATACTTGATAATCTTTCCCCAGCCCGGAACTAGAGAACTCAGATCACGGGCAAATGGATGGTTGAAGCCACCTACGCTTCTCAAAATCACCCGGTTGAGGATCACTGCAGGTCACCGCCCTCTTTGCTTTCCCCCGAATGGTAGTGTCGGCCGGGAATGTGCCATACAGTGACCCGTCCGCTCTATACGCCACATAGCGGGCATGGTGTTCGTCGTGCGCGATATGCCTCACATCCCGCGGAAGCGAGTCGATCATCCTCTCAAATGGCATCGCTGAAGCAGAGAGGTGAAACAAATATAGGGCGGGAAGCTGTAACGAAACTCGTCAGACATTCGGAACAAAACTATTCAATGACTGACGAGGGAGAAAAGCATATCTGCTCAATTGGTGAGAGAATGTATCAAGAAAATTGAAGGTGATGAAGGAGAGTCCAGCTCTGGGGAAATACACCGTGAAATGGAATGCTTTTATAGGCCTCCAAGAAGCGGTCGGTAAGCCCACAAAGCCGAATGATAGGGGTCCGGGGATGGAGACGAGCACGAGAAAATCATGAATTTGACCGATGAGGGATGAGCCCAATCAAATACCCATTGAGATAAGAGACATCAAAAGATGAACCACCCAATAGCACTCAGCAGCGACATCGTGGGGCGCCTCGCGCATCAACACTCGGCAGTGCTAAATCCATGACCAACGCCTACCATCCGAGCCAAGGCCATGAATCCTCTTGTGTAGGATTCTCTCAATAAATCATGCATCCCCGAGTGTGCTGTTGGCCTATGCACACAAAGGGTGGAACCAGCCCTAGGTGAACTCAGGAACAGAGATGTGCTGATTCGCGACAATTGCAAACGCGTCGGCAAGTGCACGAACTCGGGGAAGTGATGGTATCCCGAAATCCCTAGCCACTCGATGTATCGAAGAAGCGAAAGCGGTTGAGCTGAGGTCGAGATCCGGTTTGGGGACCATTTGGAGGCTTTTTGCCCACTTTGCAACATTCATGGTGGTCCAGACGTTTCCGGATTCCTAACAAGGAACCAAAGGACACCATATGTAGGTGGAGGGCACCATGTTAACAGTATAGCGCTAGTAGTTCTATCTCGTTTTCGGGGAGTGGACCCATTGCAGCCTGGCTATTTGGACTTTTACCATGAAATGCCACGGTCGGCCCAGCCCGGTTATTTCACATGCAATACATGTTAACATTTGGTCTCAGGGTTTCGTGTATCCCCAACAACGACCTACCCTAGAAGAAATGACCGCCATCCCCGATGACAACCTTTTCCAACATGCCAGTCGCGTCAAGGACAAAGTCGTTGTCATCACCGGTAGGACGCGTCTGTAAAACTGCCTGTGCGGATTGTCTAAAGTATTATATTTGAGGTGCCGCGAGTGGTATCGGAAAGGAAGCAGCACTGCGGTTCGCTTTGCATGGGTGTGTTCACCATGTCTTCTCAATGACCACAACTGATGCACCTATAGAGCAAAAGTAGTTATTGGTGACCTAAATGCAACCGGTGGTGAAGCCACTGTGCAAGAAATTAAAAATGCCGGAGGGTGAGCCATATTGCGGGGGCTTTACGCATGGTTGACCATTCGAATATGACATAGCCAGGCGGCCTCTATTCAATGCAATGTCACGAAATGGGAGGATGTTGTTGCCCTGTTTGACTTTGCTATTCAGCAATTCGGGGCTGTGGATATTGTCGTGCGTGTTTGATCGGCTGCTCGCGCAGCCCACTCACAGCGCCCAAGGTCCCCAACGCCGGGGTGGCGGAAGTAGGCCAATTCGGAAAAGTGCAATTCGAAGATGGAAAACCTGTGAAACCTAACATGCTCACAATTGACGTGAATCTTACCGGGGTCATTTACAGTAAGTGATTATTTTATATTGAAATATGTAATTGACCTCATAACTATAGCCACGCATTTGGCCCTTCATTACCTTGACCTCAACCGGTCCCCTGGATCGCTCAAGGCTGTTATTCTTCTTGGCTCCATGGGTGTGTGCAAATGAGCTAATACTCTGTGCTTCCGATGAATTTAATATCTATAGCGTCATGGTCTGGCATTCCTGGTGGGGGCATGTATGCCGCTTCAAAGCACGCTGTTCTCGGGATGATGCGTTCCTTATATCCTGCCTTTGTCCTCAAAGACATCAGGATAGCTAGCATCCATCCCTTTTTCGCAGGTCAAGCCGTATATCGTTTCCATTGGTAAATCTCTAACCCGACCCACAGATACTGCCATTGTCCCAGTAGTTGCCAAACTCTTCCTTGCCGGCATCCCTCTCACCCCCGTCCCGCGGATTGCGGGCGCAATATTTTACGCTGCAACCTCACCTGATCCAGAGACTAATGGATGTGCATGGCTCCTTCCCGATGATGGACCTGTATTCCTTATCCCCCGCGAGGAATTCAAGCTGGGAGTGTATAAGATGATTGACGAGCGAGCGAACCGCCTAATTAAGTACATTCTATTTGATTCCCGACGCATAGAACCCACACCAACGCCGGTCATTCTTCTAGAGGCGCAACCGGGATGGCGTACTACTACCGCCTGACCCGAGATTTGACACGCATCCTTGGGAAGCCGATCTTTGTCACTGGGCTGGTATCCATTGTGGCCAAGGCGTCATGGGATAATAAGGCGTTTTTGCTTGGATATTTGCGGGGTGTTGTGGGATAGAATCCATGATCAGAGTGGTTTTTATGTTGATTTCTTATTTAATAAACATCTGGGATTCGACGCTCAGCACAGCCACCCGCCAGCCAAACCAAGTCGGCCAAATAGTTGACGTCTTTCTTCATCTTCCCTCACACCATACTACTATTGGTAGCCCCCGCCCGCCTCATTTATTTATTACTTCATAGGATGTATGGTCACATTATATCGGCTGCTGGCAGCTCGTTGGGATCAGCTGTACTGGGGGCTGCTCCTGCTTTGGCCGCCTGGAAAGCTGTTGTGGACTCATCGTACCTCCACACACCCGCTCAGGCTGAAAACGCAACAACTGGGGTGATTCATATTCCTGATCTAACTGATGTACCACTGGTGTCAAACGCAACATCCGGAGGCTCTCTGTGCGGTGTAGTTGCATGCGCAATCCTTGCTGCTGTTGGGCCTCCCTTCATTTTTACCCGTAATACACGCAAGACGTACAAAGCAACACCGCCGCCACTTCCACCAAGCCGGCCAATACCTCAAGAATGTGCGTTTAGTGATAAAACCATCACCGACGACCGAGAGGAGGATGCTGGCGGCTCAGGGGACCCGCCGCCT
>QGOG01003713.1:0-15252 GCA_003313185.1 Collybia sp. MG36 | reverse complement strand
GGTCTTCACCAAGAGGCATAGAGCCGTGGGCTTGTCCCACAAGACCGCTGACGGTATCCCAACACACCTGCCAAGGGTGAGTCAGCTTGGTGGAGTATGTTCGAACCAGAACCCTTTGGAACGTTTCAGCGTGAAAAAGGGGATGCCAACTGTAGGACTGGATCGAGTTCCCTCTGGCGGCCGCACGAATTCGCATGATATCCTGGCACCGGTCTGGGTTTTCTTTCCCCGGGCAATTGCATTTTTCGTGTTCTTTGGTCTCCTTCGCATTGGCTCGAAAGATGAACAACCCGCTCATGAACTCCCCGCCTGTGTTGACTCGGTCCCAAACCAAGAATCGCCAAACCCCCCTGGTTCTGGGAGTGTAGAATTCTCCGGGCTACAACCAACCAATATCACGCATGAAGAAGGTATAACAAGCGCGACAAATAACACCCCTCCTCCAAGTGCAACGTCGCGCATGAAATTGAATCAAGATCAGCCAATGACCGGGGAATTAGCTTTTAAGCTCAATCCAAACGTCCGACCGTTCATCCCATCGGTACTGAAAACGACTTCCCTGGCTGGTCAAGGAGCTGCTCAACTAGATTTATCGGCTGTAGTGTTGTCAAGGAGAGAGAATTCTGCCCGAAATGCTGCCCTTCGCACTGCCAGGCATATTCCTCTCCCAATCCAACCTCCTTTGCTTCCTCGGGCCACACCTTCATTTCTATACCCGGAACAGACAAATTCCACACCCCGGGACCCTCTTCAAAATATAAGCCATGGGGACGTCTTTCCCTTTAGGCAGCCTCGACCTTCCATCCTTCATCCCCATCCCGGAGGTGTCCCACGCCAATGCGCCCCGCGTTTCATGTCAAATATGCCAGTGGTCACTGGTACAGCTCAATCTTCGCTCTCCGAGCACGTTTCTTGCGGTATCCCTGGCGACGTTCCTTTTGCTGGCGACCTGTCTTGTACAGCACTCCCTTGTAAACATCTCTCTCACCCCCCATCGCTCCAGGTACCATCCTGCTCCCACGGATGGTCCCCAGCATGCGGAATCCTGTGCCCGTTGGGGCTCATTGATAATCTCAAACCTTCAACCAACCAGTCACAGGAATGTGTCCAAATTGCGCGATTGGGGCAAAGTAATTAGGCTAGTTCCTATCCAAATGAGTTTTAAGTTGTATCCCCGCCTCGATCGTTCAAAATCCACATCCTTCTAGTTCAGGCGATCGTCGTATGTTATTCGCTCCTGTCATTCCCATGTCCTAGATCCATTTCACATCCCCATTCACAACCTATGAATTCATTTTTTTTTCGCGGCAGCTACCTGTTAGCAAAATTTTCCTTACCAAACAAATATTGTTTGTAGGGTATGTGAATGCAAATGCAATTGATATTGCGGAGAAAAAGAACATGACCATCAATACAGCTCGAATGGGAGATATCCGAATGGAGAGAGCGACGATCTATGAGCCGAATGAATGAGAAACCCCTGCCCCCCCGTGACTCAAACGTTTGTGGACCTTGATGCATGATGCTGGAGCCTCTCACACCCCGCAGGTGAAGGGAGATCAGAGTGGGGGGCTGTCCACCGAGATGAGGGTGTTCGCCCAAATGGACGTACCCGCAACACTTCTCAGCAGTTCCAACAGAGCAGTGGCGTCAGTATCAAAGAGATGAACGCTCCTCAATGCTGGAAAGGCGAGTAAGACATTGATATCCATGTACTGGAGGTCTAGCGACCTGAAGGTGAGTGTTTGAACATTGGGGTATCGAGGAGTCGTTGTGCTGATTGACTCAATAAACCCATCCCATGCAAAATTGAGGACTTGGTCAAGCCCCAAGTGCGTAAGGGTTGGTGGGGCAAGAGCGACTGCCAATCGATTGAATTCATCACCAGCAACTGGGGTGGATCCGAAAAATCCCACTAATGAAAGCGTGGTGAGGGAGGAAACATCAAATGCGAGTTGGGTAGGGAATGCGAATGGGTCTGGGCCCGCGGTGATGCGAAGGTTGCTCAATACTGGCAATACTGCTCCCTGTCCTTGCGGCTGCCCTGCCGGGATTGCCATGGCGCTCGCGATGGTTCGGTCAAGCATCGCGAGGGAGTATTCAAGATCGAGGCTGATAACGCCATCAAGGCAGTCTTGAGATGAACAAAATATTCTGGCATTTCGGAGAAGGAGCGCTGAAAAGATGGTGGGATTGAATGTGAAAGGCCCATAAATTGAGGCTACGCCATCAAGCTCCCCGCGCTCTTCGTGGATTTTGAGCATGGAAAGACTATCCAACGCAGCGCCACTGGACACAATTGACTGGACAACGTAATTAATCGCCCTGATATCGCCAATCATGGAGAGAGTGTGCCATCTTTTTGTGTGCGCAAGGACAAGTCTCATCTGGGGGGCTAATGCTATTCCGACTGACCCGGGGAGGGGAAGGAAATGAATGGTTATCCGTAATTTTATGTCCTTCGATCGCGTGAGGAACTCTCTAATTTCACTGGTTTTGGATCTGTTCGTGATTCGTATATTGTTCCATAAGTGGGGCATGTCGAGGGCGGTCTGACGCCAGTATTTCGCAATGTGTGTAAGGAGGACACGTTGCGACGGCTCACCGTCGTGCGATGGTTGATCTGCGGCGATCGTGAATATTTTACGGAGAAGCTCGTTGGGAATGCCATTTATTCCAGTGGCGGCCATGTTGACGGGTCGTATTTGGAGTGGAGGTTTTGCGAAGCAGCCACTCATCATATATAAATTATCCACACGTGCAAGGCGTTGGTGCTCCAACGTGTCGCTGTCTGAATATTAGAGGCGAGCTCACAGGGAGCAGAGAACTGAAGGGACCCTCGTACAGACCACAGGCTGGCTCCCCGGCGACGAATGAGATATAATCAAATCGTCTTATCCGGTGAGTTGAACAATTTGCATTCCAAGCTTGACGAAGCAAGCTACCTTGCTCCATGAAACCCCCACGGTCTAGGTCTTCGTCAATTGGTAACCGAACTACAGCTCTCGCTTGCGCGGGCCAAGTCAAAGAGAACCCTTGATCCTGTCCCATTGCAAGGAGACACTCAAGGCCCAACCAGTAAAGGTCACCGTTAAAAATCCGGGGCCTGGTTTCTGAGGAAGTGATAGACAAATTCGTCATGGCCTTCGCCTGAGCGCTCCATCTCTTCGCATCGGTAGTATTTGACGTAGATGGGACGGCAGCTAGGAGAAACCCCCATAATACCGTTGAACTCCACTCGACACGGGGTCCTGTTGACGTTGAGAGACACAAAACTCTATGTAAACCCGGAGGAGGCACACCTATTCTATTTCGAAGTGGATTTGCTGGGTGACGAGATTTCTTGGAGGGGTCGAAGCGACCGGAAGAAGGCGGAAAAGATTTTGCTGTGGCCAAGACTGCGGACAGCATCTCATGTGCAACAGTCCCTGGGGTTGGTGCGTTATCTGGCGGCGGTCTTGCCGAATTTGGCAGAATATACTGAGGTGCTGAACAAGCCAACGACCAAGGAAGCGGAGAAATGTCCCCAAAGTGGGGAAACGGGAACAGCTGGCCTTCGAAAAGCTCAAGGAAATAATGACGAAAAGGGAATGCCTCACCACTTAGACCACGCGAAACTGGACGAGAAAAGCTTTTGTCACCATGGATGCGAGTGGCTAGCGGTCAGTCCTCTCTTTCAACCTTATATGGGAATCGGCGCAGGGATCGACAGATATCGCTCTATTTTATAGGTGCAATGAATAAGGAGTAGCAATCTCTATCTTGTGATATCACCAAAATGGTGAGATATCAGCGAGTGCTCGCTCACACTGCCAAGGAATAAAGCATCGCCTCACCTTGACGACCAGGAATACTACATAGATAACGATTGGCTCAACAAACATTGCACTGCAAAGGCGGGGCCTACGATCAGGTATTCCGGAAAATAGAACGCGAACAGTGTTTGAACGAACGCAGCCCCGAGCCAGCAGTCACGACGGTCGGGAGCTAATGTTCAGCGGCACGAACGTAAATTTCTGTGGGGCGGCGCTTGTCAACATCCTAAAATTAAATTTGGCAATGGTGTAGTCCATGGCGGGGCAACACAACGAAGCTAACTTACATCAACTTGTCGAACCCCACTCGAGCAAAAGGTCTAGTAAACATTGTGATTACCAGTTGTTGATGTTTTCCAACACCTTGAAACGATAATAGTGTTCTCCATGTCCTTGGCGAGTGGTATTTTCGGAACTTCTCTCAACACTGAGCTTCCCATCCATATCTGACAGAGTCACTATCCATAGCTGTGGCTCCCAACCTCCCTACTTCGTGTTCAGCCCGAAGGAATGACCTTCCTCGCCAATAACCACCTCTGCTAGTTTCGCCTCTTGTTTCTATGGAGGGCCATCGCAATGTAAAATTAGTGATAGTGTATATTTATATACGATGATACCTTGAAACATTCCACCCAGTATATGGCTAACAAATGTCAAATCAAAACTGGACCGTATCAAGCCTTCGCAGAAGGAGTAACCCATGTTATCTCCTGATCTTCGGAGGGCGTTCCTTCCCCTTCACTACTCAAGGCCGCCCACTCGCCCTCGATTAGTCCTTGACCAGTCGTTGGAATATTGGCCCCTCTGCTCTTTAGAAAGTTGATGATTTCCCTCGCGCTTCTCCATCCGTCCAGACTTGCAGGAATCTCGGTCCCCGTGGGTGGTACCGCCAGAGCTTTCTCAGCCTTGGCAAGCCCCCCATACAGTTTGGCAAGGTGCACGCTCGCTTTGGTGCGTTTCTCGGGCCCCGCTCGTTCGAGTTGATCGAAAAAAGTGGCCAGGGCCCTGACGGCCTCAATGCGAGCCCGCAGCACGTGCCGCATGATGCGCCGAGAAGGAGGGCGACGCACTGGTCGTGTCCTGACTGGAGGCTCTAGTTGGGCAGCCATCCTTGCAGATGGCAGAAGATCAGCAGGCCTCGGCGATGCTGACGGTGAGGGGTCCTTTGGGTCTGCTGGCGGCTGCACTGGTGTCTTGGGCCGGTCAATCCACGGGTTTTCGGGCGGTGTGACTGGTGTGGTGTACTGGGAGAGGGCAGCCAAAGAAAATTCCCATGTTTTTGGAGCCCAAACTCCCATCAAGACACGCCAGGCGGCAATCACCCGTTTCGCTCTAGAAGTGCGTGAGCACTACGGGCTACCGTAATGCGATGGGTGCAACTTACCGCTCGTAGGTATCTATGAATTGAGGATATCAATTTGTGACAAAGTATTTCACAGAACAGCACAAACCGTTGATCATCTGAATGTGATATATCGCGAATAAATAAACAATGCCCGCTGCCAATAGTGCACCTGTGGGAGTGTACCAGAATAATGCCCATAAGAAGAAAAATGTGGCGGGGTAAATCAGCATGAGTGCGAGTAGTCCGAAAGCAACCTTGTTCTGGGCCTGTGTCTCTTCTTCATCTTCCACCAGGCGTGCGCCGAGGCGACCCATTATGTAGACGGGCATATGAATGATCATAGGGAATAAGAAAAAGGGGGTCCGTGCAAGTATGGAAATGGTGTCACGTATGAGGAAAAAGAGGGTGAGGAGTCGACTCGGTAGAGTAGTAGGTGTGTTGGGGTCGAGGGAGCGAGGCAGGGGCATAGCAGAGAGTGCCGAATTTGTGAGGTGCGTTGACTGGAGTAAAGAATAATACTCCAAGAGATGTCGCCGCACTGACGTCAAATTCGGAGTGGCGTCAGGTGTAGAAAATAGATCCACCAGACTATGCAACGTTACAACCTGCAACATCGAATATTGGAATGGGACATACGTCTGCGAGATGGTGGCAAATTCATCCAGATTGATTGATTTATCAGCTTCCCAAAGAATATCACGCGCCATCCGAGCAGCGTACAGCGTATCCCTAGATGACAGAGTGTGAGGGTGAAGGCCGGCTATAGGGAAGAACGCACCAATCCGGGGCATTGATGGTCATTGCAACAAGTTCATTTTCAATAGCACGAGTGAGCCTCTTGACCGAAGTGCGAGGGGCACCCTCCACATCGGAGAAGAACTGCGCCTTATACGCGTCCAAAGTTATCGGACGCCCAAACCTAGGTAAAAAAAATCGCTCAGGGATGTGGCAACACTGTATTTGATTTACCTACTCCATAATAACCTGTGGCAGACGTCAGGCTAGCATCACATAATGAAAATATGCTAAGACGTACGCTGCTCCGGTATTTCGATTTATTCGTGTATACGATTGCTGCAGGAACAATGATCACGTCCTGTGGGGGTGCCTTGTTGGGATTCTCCTTGAGCCATTTGGCATACTCTAACGATGCCCAAGCAGCGCCATCTTTGACCTGCATGATTCGAGGTTCTGTGTAGCTGGTCCCTTCTGGAAATAAGGCGACAGCATTGCCTTTGGACAAGGCCTCGAAGGTCCCTTTAAATAGAACCTGGCGGTCTTTGGACTTGCGGTCAACTGGGATATTCCCCGACGAATACAATATGTATCGAACGATGGGATTTGCAAATAGAGTCGCTTTTTCCCCTTAACTGAGCATCGGAAGAAACCCATAAGGCAATACTCATACCTTTGCTCCAATAATTTAGTATGCGGCGATGCGGAAAAGCCACCGCTGTTGTCATCCAATTTGAACATTAACGACAAAATATGATATGCAATACTCACAGAGAATGACAGGGTCAAGCATCATATTGTGGTGTGTCGCAGTCCTTCAAAGTGAAACTCAGCCTCAGAACATCGCCAAACCGCGTTTCTCCGAGTCATAAATATGATAGGTCAACGACTTACACAATGATTGGTCCATCCTTGGGTACGTTCTCTCCTCCAACCACGCGAATTTCGGTGAAGAAGGACGACGCCGCTAAGCCGGATATTCCACGAATCAGCCGGTGCAATATTTTAGGGTCTGTGGGAGACATTATGATACTCGAGGGCCTCGTCGGTTCTGCTTATGATGGTTGTGGTGGAGGGAAGAACACCCAACAACGTTACAACAGGGTGATTCAAGCGTCAAGCTGATGTCGACAAAATTGAGGACAGCGCCCACGTGCCAATCCCCCAAGCTAAGGGTCCTGAAAATTGACGGTTGTGGTGAAAGTGGTCATCGCCCTCAGCACTTGGGGCCGCTGGAGCTGGAATAACTAAACTCATTCTACGGACCTTGTATTCGCGACACATTATAATTGGAATCTCCCTAGATAGGGGAAGTAAAATCATACTTGTACAGCAGCAACATGTAGATAAACAACCATTCATTCATGAGTCCTTCGTTGGATAAGTATGCCTATTGGCCAGTGGCCGTACCAGCAAACGCTGTCGTTGTACGGGTGCCGACAGCATATACACATGTCGCCACGGCCGGAATTTCACGCTGAAAGAGGGAAATCACCAAGAGCTGAGATTCGAGAAGATTTGCACAATTCCGCCGCAGCTGTTCCTAACTATTTAAACACAACCGACCTGAGGCGTAGGGGGGGGGATAAAGTTGTGAAGAGATAAAACCGCAAGCAAGTTGCAGGATGGATGCCCATCGGGTTGCCCACGGCAGTCTGACATATCAATAAGAAATCCGTTCAACAAGCTGTATCTGCACGCAAACCGTGTGTGTACCCCACATGGGGATACGAGGGATGCTGGAAATAGATTGAGCCTCCAGCGCTCAGCGGCTATAGAAGGCACCTACCTGGCAGGAGAATTCGTCACATTATAACACCCTTCTCAAGATCAACCTTGAGGTGCACATATATGGGAAGCCAGAAATATAGGCCCCAGATTCGGGCATGGGCTACGAATAAAGGGCTGTGGCTATTTTTTTTAGGGGGGTAAATGGAAAGGGGGTTGCTGCCAAACAACCCAGGAAACCATTGTGAGGAAGGAGGATAGAGATTGACGCGACCCGCACATCGGTGAGTGTACTATTGGTGATTCAAGGAGGGATCAGGATCAGGATCTGTACGAAAGGAGGCAAGAGGCAACCACCAAAGACACACAGAGAGGGGGGGATTCCCACACTCGACAGTCTGCTGAGAACCTCCAGAACACAAAATCAAAAGAGTCTTCGAATCTTATCGATGGGCCGACACAAGCTATCACAATTGAAATAGAATGAGCATACTAGGAACTTGTAGTTAGATGAGCCCGAGCCCAACATTGGTCCCAATACAACGGTATAGCCCCCAACATTGAAGATGTGCCATGTACGAAGGACGGTGGGAGATGATGCTGTATATGTTTAGAAAACGAATACCATGCCCGGGTATAAGGCGACTTGGATTAGGGTTTCCAGGGATGGGAAGGTGGCAGAAGAATGTTGCGTGTAACGCTGCAATGCCACTGACTTGGAAACAAACTCGCAGCACAGCCGAATTAAAGTAGAGAACAGCCAAGAATGCTCATGAAAATTCATATAAGCTTTAAAATTTGAGGGTCGATTTTGGAGAACCGACCTCGATGAAGGCCTCTAGAGCATTAAAATAAGGGGAAGAATCACGACCTCACAGCGGTTAAAACGGCTTATCATGACCTTCAAGATATTTGGATCTCGTCGTGGGGAAGATCGGGTCAAGTAGGATGACGGTTCAGGGTAGCAACGACTTGGTTCGTTTGGAACGTTCTATCAACAACACCCAGCAGCGCACAGTCGACGTGACTGGTGATGGACAAGAAAACAAGAGGCAAATAGATGTGTATGTCACTGTGGGTGAGTACTGACTAGCACTGAGCGCTGAGCGCTCGTGCCAATCATTGGGTCACGTTTGAACACTACAATCACACGTGGAATGTAAATAAAGCCAAACTACCGTGTCAAGCGCGTCTGGTGTCGTGGCACAAGCTAACACTGAACGTTGTGCATTTTCGAACGAACACAAAGCCATCTCCCGCTACAACACGGTCGATCCAAGATGCATAGCATCTTTGCGCGAATCAATAATGTCTCCGCTTTACTCTCCTCCTGCATGATGGGACTTTTGGCCGCCATTGCACTGTCATCCCTATTATTGACAGCAGACCCGAAAGGCAACTTGGAGATTGCGTCCGTGAAGGTGTGCGTAAACACGTCTCCTCCCCAGCTCACGTTGGCCTGCGATCTTAGTGACCTAGATTTCCCTCCAATAGGTACCCAGCCAACGCGCGGCGGTATCCAAACCGGAATCAGGAGCTCGCTTTCGTCAACTTTAACGTTAGTGCTGGTGAATACATTTATTTTCATGTGTTACTTTCATGTTTTTATCCCAATGGCAATTCACAGACCTGACGCCTCTGTTCAACTGGAACACCAAACAGCTTTTCCTGTACCTTGAGGCAGAGTATACCAATACACAAGGAGTAAGTCCAGGTCCTACCCTTAGCGAATTTCACATACCCCAATTTTTTTTTCTGGGAATCGTCCCGCGAACATGCATACATGCTCCGTTATCCATTTGGGCATATTTGCCGGGGTCGTTCACTACCGCCGGTCAAGATGTTTTTTGAAATATCATTTACTCGTATTTCTCAGCTCTCACGACCTGATATTTTCCCTCTACAGGCGAAAAATGCGGTTGTGATTTGGGATCGAATCGTCCGTCGCAAAGAAGACGCAATTATCAATGTTGTTGGGAAAAATAAGTACATGTTCCGCGAGCTTTCGTCATCCTTCAAGTGAGTTACCCCTCGAGCATCCATAACGGACCACAAACATAATTGTGGAGTTCTCGCCTATTTTTTTTATCCGATAACGATCTCATTGGAACTAACGCGAATCCTAGGAACATGCCCCCAGCACATTACTCATTAAAATACAACCTTATGCCTCACGTTGGCGCGCTTGTCTACGGTGAGGCTGGTCGTACATCTGAGCCCGTAGCTTTTCCACCAGCGCAAGCCCGAGTATCATAGCAGCAATTTCATGTTGTAGTTCCCAAATGACATTCATGGCCACCGGACCGAATAAATTATTCGTCAATATCCCAATATCTTGAGCTCAACTTGGGCGTGCTTTATTATTCTACATAGAGGCTACCCTATGTACACTCTTGGCAGGTGCGATGCCCGCGGGGTGGCACTAGCACCGATCTCGAAATATTGGGTCCCCAAGTCTAAAGCAAAAAAATGCTGAGCTTGCCAACGGGTTAACCCGTTATATCATAAAGTCGGATACAATGATGCAGCTTTGATGAAGTTTTGAACGTCTGACTATGGCTTCATTTTGCGAAAAGCACTGCGATCAACAGATGTTTGGGTGAATTTATCACCAGTAAACCCAAATTGGACGGTATGGATATGTATAGACAAGAGGGATAGCTGAAACACTACCAGTCTACCTAGGCATTAAATTCCTATGCCTTATTGACTGAATCCACGAGGTACAATCCGATATGCTAAATGCAAACAAAAAAGCGACCAGTTGATCACGCTTGTGGAGCGGGCCATGATTGAATGTATGCCTCGCCTCTCACTAGTGAGTACTGTGATGACGTTCAACGTTCAACCCATAGACTTAAGATTAGTTGTTCGTAATTGTAACCAGGATTGAAAATGCTTCCGGTATTACCAGATAGGAAAGGCTTCCCGAGAGTTTGGCAACTACAAGCGTGGGAGCATGTGACAAGTCAAGGAACCCCAAACCTAATCGGGCACTGATCTCTGAAAAAAAAAAAACATCAGGGTACCAGGTACAGGCTCGTCGAGGGTAAGCATACTTGAGAGCTAACCAGCCTGAATTGTTTATTACAATGAAATTTGGTGAGTAGCGCGATTGGGGGATGTGGAAGGAGTGGTAGGATCTGATCCCGTTGATTAGATGAACATCAAATATGCTTCAGCGATAGGGAAAGACGAATATAGTCAATTATGTAGGTATTTCTGGCAAAGATCCAGAAGGGTCCAAGCTTATGACACGACGCGTGGAGGAAAGTCTGTCAAAGGTTTAGCGTGGTTCGCTGGGCAATGTGCAGTTATTTGTCAATTGCTGCAAGCTGCCCCCTAACACCCGTTATCCACTTACAGAGGTCTGCTGATAGTATAAGTATAAAACTCATTGTCATAGATCCCCGGCTTCAAGGTAACCACACTCGCCCATTAGGCTATCATGGATTTCACCACCCCCCACCATACGTCTCCCTCCCCGTACTTATACCGGCATCCGCTTATGCAGCAACATGCTGACCAGACACACACTGGCACCTCCGCCTTTTGTCCTGGCGCTGAGGCGGAAGCTTTTCCCATAGGCGCCCAACAGACATGGTCAACATCGCAGGCACAGGCAAGTGGTTCTCCGGGTTTTGATCACCGTCAATCTCATCCAATCGACTTCTTTGGCAGCATCCACCACCGCCCACAAAGCCACTCTCATTGTTTGCTCAGACCCTCAAAGAGCTCGACGACAAGTTCTACGCAACTTTCCCAGCCGCAAAACAGGCCGCTATCGAGAGATGGCAGCTAAGACAGGCGCAAACTTCACCCACCTTCGACATCGATTACTATGTCGAGGCGATGTATGATCCCCAGACTTGTCAGCCATATACGCATCACCACAAATATACGACCACCAATGACGAACTCAATACCCACTACCATTCTCCGACCTACGCTCCAACACCATCATCACTGCAACCACCACGGCCGCACGTGGTTTCCTACGGCGATGAGCATCAAGTTGTTCCTGTAAGTAGACCCTTGAGGTGACATACAACGTGCTTAATGGCCCACATAGCCAGCCGCACCTACGACCACGTCAATTTTGACCCCCAACAGTATTGTGCCATCTAATCGTATTATGCCAACGCAACGGGGCTTGGATACTCAAGCCGGGGTGGTTTCGGTTCGTCGCTCGGTCGACTGCGAGGCACCTCCGCCCTCGCCACCAGACTCGGGCCAATTTATCCATTCTCCTTCCTCGTACGCAGACAGCCCACCTTCGTTAGGATCGCCATTTATTGAAGATGATGCATTCATACAACGGCGGCACTCACATGAGGCGACTTCAGAACAGTGGCCCACAGCCCAACGCCTCATAGCGCCTGCCACGCGGCATTCATCATTGGGGGAGACGACTGTCGATGTCGATCCCCCGCATGTTAAATCTGAGTCGCCGCCCCATAGCCCTGCTGGTCTCCGCTCCCTTCGACGACACACACGATCACATCCACCACCCCATCCATATGCACACGTTTCCAAACACGTCATCCGGCCGCTTCCTTATCGTTACTCAATGTCTCCCCAGAGGCCAGACTCTCCGTCGCCGAAGCGAGCAGGAGAGTCCAAGAAACCACCACTCGCGTGCTTGTTCTGCAGGGGCCGCAAGATCGCTTGCGGTCCTCCACTGCCTGGAAGCAAAACCTGCAAGTATGTGTCTTTATCTGAAACGTGTTCTAGTGCACCGCTGATCCAACTCCCCACCAGTCAATGTCAACGACGTTCGCTCACGTGTGAATATCCGACCGAGAGTCGGCGTGGTATGCGTAAGAAGAAGAGCCCGCCCGGCCTGAATTCGGACGGTCCCAAGGTCACTGTCAAACGCGCAACTGCGCTACCATAGCCAATCATCCAGCATCATTCAGCAACCTTCTTGGCTCACGCAGTGCGCACTTTCTTGTGGCGAATCGATCAGTTGGGTATCTTGCTTGTATATTCCTTGCATTTTCGACATCGTATCCCTATGCCGGTTTGTAAGTCCTATTGACGCCACGTCCCAGTACGTTACATCCCGACCTGCCATGGGTAGTTATAATCGTATATGCTTGATAATTATTCGTCATCTGTATGACTCCATTGCCTTATTCCTACCCATGGGTTATGGGCAATGTTATTGTGGGAGGTGTATGTGTATCTTGCCAGCCCAAATGATGGATTACCCATGGCGTATGATGATGGTAATGATGTGGGATACATCCGTAGATGTCGGGAGATCGAGAATCAGATATCTCAGGATACCATTCAAGATGATTGATGCGTTCCGTGGCTGTTTCCACAATCCTGTAAAAGTTGACAGCAACTGGGGAGGTACATGCATGACCCAAATAAAGCACCCGAGGTTCACGAGAACGAGAGTAAGGTACCACGCAGACTCTTTATTTCCCAATACATTGACAGGTGCAAAATAGAATGAATGAAGCATAGCAGGATGATGTGGGAACATGTAGTCCATGATGAATACCAAAGCACTGTAGGACATTTAAAGCAAAAGCGAGGAAGTTGCAAGCTAGATAATCTTGGAAATGAGGAAACTAGAGGCGACGAGGGGCCTTCGGTGGTTGGCGGGTGGAACGTCTGGGGGCGGAGGATCCATCATCGTCCTCACCTACAACACGAGCCCGCGCAGCTCTTGTTTTCACAATCCCAGCAGGGGGTGCAACGACAGCCGCCCTTGCCTTTCCACGAGCCGCTCGCCCTGCGCTCGATTCCCTGGGTGAATCCTCATCATCTGAGCCTTTCCCCTTCTTGCGCAATGCGGCATGGCCATTGCCGATGGGCGTCGGCGCGTCGGCATCGGTGTTAGCCGACGCCTCCTCAGGCAGTGGGGACAGTTCGGCGTGAAGACGCTTATTTTGGCCTCTGGCCACTGCAGGCCAGTTGCTCGGCCCGGCTTGTTCTTGCTGCGATTGGGCACGTTCGATCATGTCTTCGGATGGTATAGGCAAGTCCCCATTGCCTTCTGCGGCTTGTGTTACAACATGGCTGCGACGCTGAAGTGGTGCGGTCCGTGATCCCTCCCGCTTTATCCCACTACTGGCAGCCTGAGAGTCCTTATGCGGCTGGATTTGGAGGTTTCCAAAGCCATGGCTCATACCGCCACTGGGATAACTGCTACCTCCGGGGATAGGCGATATCATGGAGACATCCTTTGCGGCGGATGAGTCTGCCGACAGTGATGGGGCGACCGGTCCGGTACCATACACTGGGGTGTATGTCTGCAGCCAAGGGTGGTGCAGCGCGTCAGTAAGCGTCATTCGTCGGAGGGGGTCTTGCTCCAGCAGCCGTCTTAAGAAGTTTTGAGCTAACGCAGGTGTTTTAAGCATTCTGACGACGCAGGTCCGTGAGCAACTTACCCTCTACGCTGACCCCTGAAGAATCGAGGAAAGTCCAATCGATCCATCGCTCGGCAATCCGAGCCCGAACGTCACGTTGATTTATGTCCTCCACAAACGGACTGGAATTCGTGAGCCTTTGGCGGAAATCAGGATACCATAAACAAAATAAGTTGAGGACACACATCGAGAAAACGATAACCCCAACGCTCCAGCTATCAACGACATTATCATAGCCTTCCTGGTTTTCCTGCTTGACGACTTCAGGAGCAAGGTAGGCCGGCGTTCCACACATTGTCTAGGATGATATTTAGTGTTCTGCATTTGGAAAAGAAGCTTCAACGAACGCGAAGCATGGTCAGGCTATCAACAACTTTAGCTAAGCCAAAGTCCGCGACCTTGACCATCGGTGGATTGTCGGTGGTGAGGAGGACATTCTACATCATTTTGAATCACGCTGAATGGCTCGGAGCAAATATGTATTCACCTCAGGTTTCAAGTCACGGTGGGCGATGCCTCGGGCGTGAATATACTGCAAAAGCCATTTGGGTCACAGTATTTCTGAACAGATGAGGTTTACATACTGCCAAGGCATCACAAATTTGGTACGTGATGTGCTTTGCATCCAACTCGGCTGCAAGGTGGAGATTAATACAAGAAGCGCGGCAGGCAAATGTTTCTTACATATGCCATTATTCTTGATAATGTAATCTAATAAATCTCCCCCACTAATCAGTTCAAGCACAAGATCTAGGCAGACGATTAGTCGCGAACAGAATGGCCCAGGGATGAAACGCTTTTACTGATATCATGATTCTTCTCGAAAAACACCTCCTTCAGTGCACATATGTTTGGATGTTTGAGTGTTTCCATGATGCTAATCTCCCGCGCAAAGGAAATATTCCTAGAGCTTGTACCCTCTCCGTTGTTGCCATTTCGAACGGTCCTACTCCCGTGAATCATTTTCACCGCGTACCACTCGCCCGTTGCGCGAGACATCGCCTTCCTGACTGTGGCGAAAGAGCCCTTCCCAAGCTCTGTACCCACATCATAGAACGCGTATAAGCCCTCGGTTGGTAACCCGGCAGCACAGTGACGATAGATGAAACCTAGAGTTAGATTAGTAGATGTAACAGTCACGTAGAGGCACATACGATAGTCCTCTAGGCCGTCATTATGGGGTTGGGGGACGCAAGTGCCGAATGCGAGTTCATTTCCCTCGTTCAGAATCCTTGTCAATCCC
>QGOG01003689.1:0-12066 GCA_003313185.1 Collybia sp. MG36 | reverse complement strand
ACAAAGCTGGATTCCCCAGCGCATTCCCATATGAGGCCGTGACAGGAAACGACGACCCGAACGTGCACACTTCAGGCGACACGACGAGTATAGCCGGATTTTCGTGGACGCACTCTCTGGAGTTCGCCAAGATAGCTGTGGCGTTTGTGTGCGAGCTGGCGGCTTAGATGAAGTGTTTTGATGTATGATGATTGTAACGATGCATTGATGCTATTCCAACATCCGTGCTTTTTTTTGCGAGAGTTGTAAGGGCATGGAACACTACACTGAACTCGACGTCTCGAGGGGCTCAGAACGAAGCACTCATATTTTGGTCACCCGTGAGATTACCATCATCATTGGGACTGCATGACATAAAAGAGCGGCAAGGGTCTATATATTACACAAAGAAATCCGTTGTTGTATCTGGATTTATCACTACAAGTTTGATGCAGGGATAGTTCCGAATAACTCCTTCAAAAATGCTTCGTTGTTGGGTGGGCGGCCAAGGAAATCCTACAGGGAATAGTTTTGTTTGACAAGCCCCGAGAATCGTATGGAACTGCATACCTCGAGTGACTCCAATTCCTCGCGGCTTCCGCCGGCACGGAGAATCTTGTCGCGGTAGCGCCTGCCACGAGCGGGATCAAGAGGATCAGCTTTAAACACGGTGGCTAGTTCGAAACGATGAGCCTCAGGCTACCAATAGAGGCGATAGGTACCCACAGTACATGTCTGCGGCGAATACGAGGGAGTAGGTATACCTGTGGACTATGTCAACCAAATAGTGAGCGAACGAGTTCCCAAATTACCCGTAGTATCCCGCGTCGTAGCCTCCGGTGATGTGACCGAAAGTACCTGGGAAGTGTTAGGCAGAAATGCACAGGGAAGTTATGGGAACACACCTTGACCAGGGCAGGGTTTCCCAGCTTTGACCAGTGATATTGACTCCCTCAATGTGTTCCAAAGGTTTGTGTAATCGGCGTTGTCTAGGGGGTATTTTCAGTTCGGCGAATCGAAGAAGGTGAATCACATACCCTTGTCGGTGTGGACCTTGATATCAAACTTGGCAAAGAAGACTTGACGAAGGTAGAACAGCCCAATGTTGACATACCGGCTACGAAATATAAATGACTTGCGTTCAGCAAGTTCGCGCAACCTACCTTTTGATGATTTTATCAATAAGCTCAGTGGAAAGGGGCCTCTTGGTTTCGTAGTGGCTCGACATCATCTCGAGTACTTTGGGTTCCCAACACCTGAGGATTTGTTAGATCCTGAGGGTTGACTGCGAGCCAAGAACCTACCAGTTTTCTAGCATTTGTGAGGGCGCCTCGACAAAGTCTCGAGCCACGCTGGGAGATGATGGTGAGTCCCCGAAAGGGCAATTCCACGAGCACCTTACCTTGTACCGTGGAATCGAGCAAATTTGGTGTGACTCAGAAGTCCATGGAAAACGTGTCCCATCTCGTGGAAAAAGGTAACAACATCGTCGTGTCGCATCAGGGCGGGCTTATCAGGAGTGGGTTTCGCGAGATTTGCCACCATCGCAGCAAGTGGGTAGCTGCGTTTACCATTCGGAAGATCATGGCCAGATAACAGCGGCCAGACAGCCGCATGGGAATATTTCGCAGCTACGCCAGTATTCAACATAAATGCGAAATTGCAGAAGAGCTACAAACCTCGGGGAAAGAGGTCAAGATAACAGTAGCCAACGAATCCAGACTCGTCCTTGGCATCCTTTTCCCATACGGCAAACTGTTGGACCTCTGGTCATAGTGTGAGTTTCTGTAGCGATGAGGGTGCTGGAGACACCGACCTGGATGCCATGTTGAGCCCGTGATCGTCTCAAAGCGCACGCCCAGGAGATTCTGGTATATCTCCAAGATAGTAGGCACAACAACAGAGACTGGGAAGTATTCCTTGACGAGCATATCATCCAAATCAAGCGTCTGTTCAACATACTTGCGGTCGTAGTAACGATAGTCCCAGATGTAGAATTCGCCATCGAAGGGTAAACCATTCTCCTCGTGTTCCTTCTTCTTCAACGCGAGGAGTATTTCACGCTCTTTGATACCCACAGGGCGGAGCTTTTGCTCGAGATCATCCAAGAACTGGAGAAACAATGAGCAAGTAGACAAATGTCGACAGGGGACCTTACATCATCAACACCTTTCGCCGTTTTGATCATCTTGACTTCCGTGACATAATCCGCCCTGAAGAAAGTCAGAATTCTCCCATATCCATGCGATTGTATAATCACCAGGTCTTGTAACCGAGGAGAGCAGCAATTCGTCGACGCAGATCCAGAGCCTTGCTCAGCAGAGGTACATTGATCTCAAGCCTGGATTCGTGGCCTTCCTGTGCCCTCTGGCGAGTCTCAGGATTTTGTGCGAATTTGAACTAGATCACTCAAACTGAGTTTTCCACGCCGAAACCAATTTCAGACTCACAATGGGGAAGATATCGGGGGTCTTGTAGGTCACATCATAGACCTCTACAGACCCCTCGGTGCGTTTGGTGTACCCGGAGATAACATCTTTTGGAACTCCCTTCAGCTCTTCTGCTGTGAATGTGATTTTGCCCTGGCCGTTTGGTTAGGCACCAGATGTAACTCGAAATGACGCGGAACATACATCCTCTTCATTGAAATTTTTCTGGTGTACATCTTAGCAGCGATCTGACGATCTGATAGCAGTTTACGTTGACATACACTGAACTCGAGGCAAACATGCGATAATTCCTTCTTGAGAGTTGTTAATTCGTTCCTTGCTTTTTCAGGCAGCGCGAGGCCGGCGCGAGTACCATCTAGAATCTATACGGACCAAATTTCGAGTGATGCCAGGCTCCTGATGCCCAGACGGATTATACACACACCATTTTCTCCACAAGCCGCTTCTCTTCCGCAGAGAGTTTGTCCCACTGGGCAGAGGCTTTGATGTTCTTCTCTGCAGCGACCTTGGCTCTGAACACGTCGAGGCGCATGGATGACTCGACGCCAAAGTCGCGAACAAGAGACTCTGCCTCGTTCGACGCATCGCGTAGTTTCTTGGATGGTGAAACATTCTGGTAGAACGCGAGCGGCTCCGTGACGGAATCCATGTGCGTTTCCGCTTCAGCAAGGGCGAGCTACATCCGCATTCATCTCCCCATTCCAAATGTGGAGAGAGGAGCACCTACGAAGACCTAAACGAAGGCTCAGCCTCGAGTATCAGCACAGCTGAACACCACGCACCGAGCTAAAATCGCATTCCTCCGGTTTCAATGCACCAATTTTGTCCTGAAGCGCACGATCTTTCTCAATTATCTCCTTGGTCAGCTTCGTGACATCCTCAGGCGAATGGTCCCATGTGGGTGGGGCCTGTGGTGGTGTCATTTGCATAGTTGGATAAGAATTGGTTATAGCAGCAAATAGCGAGCTTGATCTCGAGCTGATTAGCCCCCTAAACGTGGGATTGCGTATGTGGATATTCAGACTGGGAATGGCCTGGTGATATCGAGACAGCGTGGGCCCCGCCCGGAAATCTCCACATGTTATCGATCTCCAGGTGACAGCTGCGAGTCCGGCTGTTAGGACGCTTCCCCATCCCAGGAAAGCGCGGTTTTGCAGGAGGGATGGTGCTCGTCGAGGACCTATACAGAGGGCCATAAACACGAGCGAGAAAAAAATTCCAACAATTTATATTGACAGGATCTAATCTTATCTCTGTATCCTGCAATGGTTTTTACGTTTCATTCAACCAACTAAGCCTCCAGAGTTCTTCACCTCCACAGTGTTGCTGGTACCCACAATCTTGCCTCCGTAGGCGTTCGTCTTCCCGCTCAATTCAGCTTGAACTTGTAATGCCCTAGGAGCGTCAAGCTTATCCATCATCACCTCAACAAGCTGGATTTTATCTGCCTTGGCGAATTCAACGTCATCAAGAAGCCTAGAAAGCTCCGGCTTATTAGAAACTGTGTAGCAGGTAGACAATTTTTGTTCGGCATCCCCGAGGACTTCAAACAAACTGGTCCATTTCCAATTGGAAATGTCGTTGTATTTCCTGTGCAGAAGCAATCTAATTAGAAACAGTCATCATCGCTTGCCAAAACCAACCGGTGTTTTCCATGTATGAAACGCTCGATAGTGTAGCCACTGTTGTTGAGTACGAATATTACAGGTTTGAGGCCTTTGCGCAGCATTACTGAAAGCTCCTGTACAGTCAATTGGCTGGAGATATTTTGTCAGCATGCAATGACGAGTACGAGCAAAAAGCTAATACACACAGGCTTCCATCCCCCACGAACAGGATAGTCCTACCCAAACCAATCTCACGAGCAGCCAACGCAGCACCCAGGGTACTCCCTAAGGGGTGGGTAAACCCTCACAGTTCCTATTGAATCAACGAAAAACGTACCAACACTCCAGCCAATGCTACCCCATAGTATTTGGCTAACTAAGACGCTTCCCTCTGGAAGTGGAACATCAAGTATTCCAAAATTGGACGTTCCTAACCAAGATCGGCGACCAGGCATGGGGCAATTGACGGGAATGCATACCTGTCTCGGTAACAATAACATCTTTTGACTTGAAGAATTTCCCCACGCGGGGCCAAAACCACGTATGTGAAATGGTTTCGTGATCTTCCTTAGGTATCTGCAATGAGAAGGGAGGCACGCTGAGTTTGCTTGCTTTGGGATGATGATGTTGAAGTTTATCTGCGAGTTTTGGGAGAAGTTGTTTCATCCCAATGGCCGCAAAATGAGCATGTTGAACCTTTGTGTGGTCCGAATGCAACTACATATGAGATCAGGATTCACCGATGAAAATAGCTGGAATGCTAGATGCGGACCTCAATCGTTCGGCTTGTGGGGATGTTATACGAAAAATTCCCAGTGTTGAAATCACTTCTCAGGGAGCCAATGGATAAAATCAAGTTTGCGGATTCGACTTTTTCTTTGATATCGGGGTGGCTGATCGACCCAACATATATCTGTGGAAATAAGCAACTCAAAAGATTTCAAGATGATAATGAAGACCCACCCCGCCATACCGCGGGTAGTTTTCGTCGACCGAAGTCTTACCCATGGGTGCAGCATAGACTGGGAATCCGGTTTTGTGGAGCAATTGCCCAAGTTCGACCCGGACGTCATGGCGAATGGCGCAAGCATCGACAAGAATCACAACATCGCCGTGTGCATCGTCGACGACCCTAGCTATTGAGTCAAGCACGAATTCTTCCACCTGGGGATCATTCACAGGGGGGCTACGGATAATGGGAATCTGGAGCCGGCTCGAGGAGATCTCTTCGAAGACCAGATCAGTTGGGAGGGTCAGGTACACGGGTCGCGCCTCAAGCCTTGATGAGAGCATTTGAGGAATAATAAGGCAAACGACGCACTAATGTGATACAATCTGTTAACACGCGGTCGATTTCGGCGGCCGCAGACTGCTTGTCACTTAAAATGGCTTGAGAAGCTGTGAATTGTTGGGCGGCTTTCATATATGCGTCATATCTTTGGACAAGATCAACCAAGTAATCAAGAAGGGAATTAGACATAGCTTACCTCCCATCCCCAAGTGTATGATGAAGCATTGGTTTTGTCTTTTGTTGTTTGGTGCTTGGTACACCAACAAGATGCAGTACGGGCACCATTTCAGAAAACGCTCATATAGTAGATAAGTTAATCATAAATGAGTTGGCCCTACGGAAGTGTTACCTCCGGCAATCCCATTTGTTGCGGATAGTTCGCCAACCCCAAATCTGTAAGATAATGAACATCATGCCGATTAGAGCAAAACTGAACACACGTAGTCGCTACAACGCCGATCGAATGTTCCTTGACCCGAGCAAAACCGTCGGCGGCATAGGCGGCATTCAGCTCGTTGCTACACATTATAAATACCACCTCCTTGAACAAATCAGCAACCCACCAATTGCCAACCCAGTCAATCCCGGGATGATCCTCGACAAGGTCCTAGACATGGGGTAAAATGGGCAAAAATCAAGCATATGAAATCAACTGACCAAAAATCCGAGGTTGAAATCGCCTGGCACACCAAACATAGACTACGACGAATGAGCATCAAGATAATGATGACCCGGAGGCGGCTGTACAGCTTACTGTTGCCCCCAATTGCTCGAGACGTGCGAGGAGGTAATCACCAATAGAAATATGCTTGGTTCCATGTTCTGCTTTCAGAGCTTGAACCTCGAGTTTTAGTTGGTTGACTTGCGACTGGAGAGCGGCTGCAGCTTGACTAGTCATGATTTGGTAGATAATAAACAGTTCAGAATAACTGACTGGGATATGAAGTGATTTATAGCTTGAAACCCAATCCAGGTGTGCCCAGGCAAACCGATGACACTGTTGGTGACATCACCACACTCCCAGCATCAGTTTCTGCAGGTTGAAGTTGATGCATGTGCGTGTGTTCGAGACCCACTCGATCAGTCCAAAAATCATTTAGAAGTTAAAATAGAGTGTACAGTGGCGCTCATTTTTGATGCACGTGACTTCAGAAAGCTAGCCCATCGAATCATCATGTTCATAACGCAGCCATGCCTAATGATAGTGCTATGGTCCTAGGGTATGAAAACCTCCTAGGATGTCCTAGATTGTACTCCCAACAGGAATTATTATCAAACTTTGTTCAGCCCGAATTGTGAGTGTGTAAAGCCAGAATGGGACTATTTAGGTTTGTGTACACATGAAATTCTCAACGGTGTGTCGTCGTTGATAACATCCTCTCCATCTAGCGAGGACTTGCTGCCCCTCAGAAACTTGCATACACACTCTCCTACACATGGTATTGTGCACTCCAACCAAAAAGGCACGCATTTATGAAATGGTCCGGAGTAATGTCAAGTTTCCAGACATTGCCCTCGAACTTGGCCTCGATGTGTCCACCGTGCGACGGAACTGGTCAAAAATACGTGGAAACCAAGATTTCTATGCGAAACCATATCGCCCAGGTCCTAAGCGCCTTCTCAGTCCACGAGCACTGCGTCGTGCTAACAGAGCAATCACAACTGGTGAAGCTCGTGACGGTGCAGACCTCGGGCGGACCCTTTTCCCACATGTTGGTGCATCTACACTCCGTCGCAACCTTTGTGAGATAGGCCTGGATGGTCGGGTGCGCCGAGAGAAGCCTTACCTCAGCGATATTCATGTCAAGAAGCGCAAAGACTGGGCAGAGGAGCATGCTGACTGGTCGAAGGAAAAGTGGGAGATTGCAGTATTCTCAGATGAATCGAAGTTCAACTTGTTCGGATCGGATGGTCGCCAATATTGTAGGAGGAGACCAGGAGAAGAGTTTCTACCACGTAACGTGAAGAAAACAGTGAAGCATGGCGGAGGAAGCCTTCAAGTATGGGGGTGTCTGACATCAGCAGGAACAGGCCGCCTTCATCGCATCCGTGGAAACATGAACGCGGAGAAATACTGTGCCATACTCGATGAATCCCTCCTTGGCACCCTCTCTGATCACTCCCTCGACAAATCCAGCATCATTTTCGTGCAGGATAATGACCCAAAGCACACATCAAGGCTTGCCAAGGCATGGTTTCACAACAATGATATCAAGGTCTTGCCCTGGGCGCCTTCATCACCAGATATGAATGTCATTGAGCATGCCTGGGAGGAGCTCGACCGTCGTGTGCGTGCCCGCAACCCACTCCCACGCAATCTCGACGAGCTATGGGTCGCTTTGCAGGAGGAGTGGCTCAACTTGAGTCAGGAGCATATTGAGGCATTATATTCATCTATGCCACACCGTGTAGCTGCATTGAAGGAAGCTAAAGGTCAATATACCAAGTACTAATGATCTACTGCCTGTATCGTTGATGATTTGCCTTGTTTCGTCGACACATTTCTTCAGCTTTTACCTCATATCATGGGACTACACTCTCACCCCCACCATATCTCCATATACATAAATTGTATCAACAGTATCATTTGTATACATATTGTACAAACTCTTTCAAGCATTTTTCTCACTTTTACCATATGCCTAAAATGCCTCCCTCGCCGTCGACGGACGCGACGATGTTTTGTGAAGTCACGTGCATCAAAAATGAGCGCTACTGTATATTGGCTGCGTGGAATGGCACATGAAGGCAGATAATGAGAAACTAGAACCCGAGGTCAGGAACCAGACCGTTCCCTGCGATGCAAGAGGCCCGGTTGAACAGTTGTTCCAGTTGTCAGTATAGGGTTGAGACAAACAGAAGTACGATTCTGAGTCAGTTGGGGTCGAAAACGACTGTAATCAGCATCCAGGCGATGTAAGGCCACTATGGACGAGTCTTTGACTTCGCGAATGAATAATATATAGTCTCGTCAAATCCACATCAAACGGAAGCAAGTGAGATCGTTGAAGGCAGAGATTTCTTTGCTTCAATTTGCTCTTGGCTGCATCTTGCCCACGATCACGTGCGACAAATTGCCTATTTAGTGTCCACGTGATGGACGCGTTCCACCCCACGAGGGGGGAAGATTACAACTTCAAGTTGGACGACAGACATCAGCGCCCCAGACCACTCACAAAATATCCTACCCCAAACTCATTCCAATATACCGTTGAATCGGGTTCCAATAACCGTTTCGACCCTGACCTATTCTGCCCTACATTGCAGATATCTATAGAGATCTAATCCAACTACTCCGAGGCCCACTGGACGCGTCCAATACTGGTTGGTCTCCTGGCCCCCGTTTGTGTTAGAGCCTAACTGAGGATACAACCTAAAATATGTCAAAAAATTCCGCTATCCCTCGCCAGATAGCAAATTGGTGGATTGGAGAAACTCTGGGTTCAGGCTATTCTGGTAAATCATGCACCCTGATAATCCTATCAAACCTGGAATTGACTAGGATAGGATCTATATTTCGTGCCCAGAATCTCCACACAAAGCAAGTGGTTGCTCTCAAAATCCAGGATGTCAACCATGAATGCCCCACAAACCGGTACGAACGGTACCTGTACCCCCTGCTGCAAGGGGGGAAAGGTATGCCCACGCTTTGGGCGTCTGGCGTACAGGGAGAATGGGATTATCTTGCCATAGACTTGCTAGGGCCAAGTTTGGATAATCTGTACAGGAGAATGGGGAAGGACACCATGGATCTTAGAAGTGTGTGTTCGATCGCCGTCCAAGTGGTCAGCACTATCCCCCTCATTTTGTATCCAGGCTCATCCATCCCCATCCTTTCCATTCGAGGGTTCAGATTGAGAGGCTAGAGTTCATGCATAGCAGGGGCGTGCTACATCGGGATATACAATTGGGCAACTGCGTGATCGGGCTTCCCCCCAACGAGAATGTCATCTACATGATCGATTTTGGGTTCTCAAAGAGATATATCGACCCGTACACTCGCCGACATATCCCTGACAGCAAAGCAAAGCGTGACTTTATTGGAAACTATTGGTTCAGGTGAGCGCACCTATACCTGTCGTCCCATGGTCATCCTCACGCACTCACAGCTCCGTGGCTGTTCACTGTCGTGGAAAAGGTTGGTTCAACCCATAGGTCTATGCACGATATATTAAACACCAAGCCAGTCCCGTCCCGACGTGATGATTTGGAAGCAGCTGCCCTCATGTTTATTCACCTACTCACTCCTCGTGGCCTCACATGGACAAGAAACGGGGTCCCCAAGACTGATGCAGCACATGATCGGCTGAAACGCGAGAAGCGTAATGCTACCCCCGAAGATCTTTGCAAAGGAATCCCAGAAGAATTTGAGGAATTCCTCAGATATTGTCGACGCCTTAAATTCCAGGATTGCCCAGATTACGGAAAATGGGCCGATGAATTCCGGGCTCTGGCCGCTTATGAGGGCTTTGTTGGGGGTGATGCTTTCATCTGGCCTCCACCAGAACCGAAGGTACGATATCTCTTTCGCCCAATCAACACCCCACCCCAACTCTGCGTAGATGGATATGTTGAAGGTTGGGCACACACCACGCCGCATCCGTGCCCCAACCACGGAACCCGATGCCCTCAAGGGTATTCTCAATGACCTTACGAACATGGGCCTTGGTGAAAAACAAATGCTGGGGGATCGAAAAACTGTCGACGACGCAGTTCGGAAAGCCAAAGATGAATTAAAGGGCCAACAGGACTCTCTGAAGACCACCCAAACTCCAGATATAATTACTGTCGACAGTGGATCCGAATCGGAAAAAACTATCCCCCCGCCGTTCCTAAGCCCCAAGGCGCACAAACTCCTCAAATTGACAACCAAAGCCTCCAAAGCTGCAGACAACCTTACACTCTCGGGACTTGTAGGCGAATTCGTGGAAGTCCTCCAGATGAACAGCTCCAGGACTTTAACGAAGGAGGGGTTTCAATTCCTTGATGTCTTGTATAAACAGCTAGCCGACCCCTCGGTTTTTGTGACGCCGATGCGGTAAGTATATATGAAGCTGCCAGACTAAAAGAGTGCGGGAATTAACATAGGAAATCCAGGACGTCCAAATCACGTTCAAGTCAGGATGCAGCACCGAAGAAAGAACCGGCACACGTGAAATTGGGCGTGGTGGCCCGATTACGGAGAGAAGTCCTTGCTGCACCAAACAACAAGACACTGGCTACTATGGTATCCGACTTTGGGAAGGTCACCAACAAAAGCAATGGGCGCACAATCACCAAGGTAAGCCTCTGATCAGGACCATCACCCACCCGATACTCACCTGCCCCGGGTAGGATGGAGTTGCATTCCTGGAGGGATTGAGTGAAAGATTGTTGGTTTTATGAGGGATACCCGGATTATTTGATGAGCCACGCCGGGCCCCTTACTCTCCGCCACAGTGTGTACAATGCATTGGGACCGGGTATACATACTCGGTGTAGTTGACCTTCTGAGAGGAGCGCGATGGTCTCGGTGTTAGAATAGATAGGTCCACCGACCCGTCTAAGTGATTGGGGATTGTTGGACTAGCAGATGCGGGATACAGGACCAAGGCCACTGTTCCCCCGTTCCATCTGCAAGAGCTGGAGTCTTGCTCTTATAACCCAGAAGGGGCTCCGCGCGCTCTACCAGTCGAGAATAATGGCCGGCAGCGGCCCAGCCAAAATATAGACCGGTGCACCTTTTTTTTATTATCCCAGGCGTGCGATTGGATCCCCAGAGAATTGGTCGGCAAACGCCGATCACTCCGTTCCCCCCATAAATGAGATTTTTGTTGCTTGCAACCTTTGTTGATCGTTCTCTCCCATACCCCCTCCCTTGACCTCTTTCTTTCATTTAGAATTGTAGACCTTGGGCCCTCATCTCTCTTCGCCCATCATGTCGCCAAAGCAAGACTCGGTGACTGTCATTGAACAGGGCACCTTTGTTGTACCCGACCTAACGATCAAGGACTTGTTGGGGGCTATTCCGTGAGTAGAGCTCAATGAGCTCAGAGTTTCGTCTCTAAACCGTTATACCTAGGTCCCACTGTTTTCAGCGCTCGGCATTGAGATCCTCAGTATACATGTAAGTAACAATCACATTGCTTCGCACCCGTGATACTCAATTTCTAAATCAAACACAAGTGTTTGGGATATGGCTGTGATTGCTGCCATCTACAAGACAGCAAGTTACCTAGACGCCTTCATCAACCCCGGGCCGGCTGCCCTCCCTTACGCAGTCCTCTACCTGGCCCGGTTTGCACTTTGGTCCCTCTATGGATTCTCAGCTGGTCTCTTTGCTACTGGCTTATGGGTTATTGCCCACGAATGTGGCCACCAGGCTTTCTCAGAGTCCAAATCCATCAACAACGCTGTTGGCTGGGTTCTTCATTCGGCGTAAGATTTTCTAGGCGTGATTTTGTCAAATGTTTCTGATCCCTTTCTCCAGACTCGGTGTCCCATATCACTCATGGCGTATTACTCATGCTAAACATCATGCGTCCACTGGCCATATGACTCAAGACCAAGTCTTCGTTCCCCCTACACGCTCTGAAATGGGCCTGAGGCCTTTTGACCCCAAGCGTGATGATCGCCTAGGGGCAAGTGTTACTGAGGAAGTCAAGAAGGAACTTTGGGAGGCCCTTGGTGATTCTCCCATTGGTGCTACGCTCGGTGCTGCCAGCTATTTGGTCAGTTCCATTTGCCCAGTGGTCCAATT
>QGOG01003684.1:0-30140 GCA_003313185.1 Collybia sp. MG36 | reverse complement strand
GGGGGGCGAGAAAGGTGGTTGATAATCGACCTGCCCGATGTGAGACATTGGAGAAGGGGATTGCAAAGGTGAGGCTGGAGGGCTGCTTGTCCTAAATTCGGACTCATTGTTGGAGCCGGCGGGTGTTTTCGTGTCAGTCCTTTTTCCAAAGAGGCCTCGCAAGATGGGGCGATTTGAAGATTTGTTGTTGTCTGAGGCCGAGAGTGAATCCGCTTCGTTCCCCGGAGGTTGACGATGTGATTCTGGAAAACCGGAGACTGAAAGGGCCATTATTGTATTTCGCGTCTGCCATGATCATAAACGATCGTTAGGCATCATATTGGACACGCCACTCACCTAAAGGTTAATAGTCTCGTCCTGACGTTGGCCAATGTTCCAAATCGAAAGTCGAGTGGGAAAGGCGTCTAGTTCCAGAACCGGTGTATGTGATGGACGGAGCAGAACATGCGGGGAAAAGGAAGATCAAAACACGCTTGCGATTTGTGGTTTTTAACAGCCCTCAGGGAATTATCACCTTTCTAAGTGAATTGGATTGATATACCCATATATCTTATGGAAGTTGTCCCGTGTTCGTGATCGGTCGGCTAGCGTAGAAGGTAGGGACTAGGAAAAGCGCATCAGTCCTGAAATCACTACGAAATTGTCAGTACATACACGGTTGACAAGGAATTGCCGCAACTGACAATCAAAAGTCAATCAGGCTCAAATCATTCTTGCACCGAGGCAGGATACGGAAGATGGTATTGCCTCTACAGCATTCCACTCACCTCCGAGTCCTATATACCTCCAATGGTGACTTGCGGGGGCCTTGTGTATCGGGCCTTGCCAAGTTTTTTGGGTTCTTGATGGGTTCAGGTGAGAAGTTGAAACCAAGCTGAAACTTTTACACCACGTGGATTAAGTCATTCCAGGTTCCATCAACCCCAATCGCTCAACGGCAGAATGCATTCTCCCACTTTTGGGTTTGCCAAAAATATATAGACAGCAGTATATATGTAACAAATAATTCCCAAATTCTGACAATGGAAAGGCAGTGAAATCACGGACGGAAGCAAAGGATCATCAACCGAGGCTCCCGAGCCTTCCTGGATTATTATATCTGACCAGTGGCAGGATTTCATGTGCCAGTTGGCAAAGTGAAGATGTGAAGCAATGTATATTGGAAAAACCAGGATATATCATCAATTCCCGATTAGACCTCTATTGAGATCGACAACTTACGAGAGTGACGCTTCAAATGTCAGCCAATCCCCGCGCTGACAACTGCGATTTTGGTAACCGAATTATTGCTGCAAACGGTAGACACTCTGGTACCAGCTATGTATACCAGGCTGTACAACCCGGCCATCAAGCTTGAGTGGTGTGAAAAAGCCGACGTGGAAAAATTCCGGACCCACGGAAGGACTGCTCACAGGTCCGAAAGGGGTTGGAGTGACCAGAGTGCCCAATGCCGAACGTGATTTGACTAACACTAGGTGGGAATTCCAGGCTAGTGTGACATCCACACTAAATCCCACTTGGATTGGTGTAATTAGATATCGAAAATGGCGGGTTTGCTGTTGGGAAGCTGTGGTTAGCGGTGTACTTGCACAAAGCTGGAGTGGGTGGAAAGCCGCTAAGAATAACTGTGTGACGGTCACGCCACGTCTGTGATGCTCACAAGCGATGGTCCGAGTGACGACCAGCAAACTTCGAAGGCTGGCAACGGTCTTCCTCGTTGTTTGATAGCACTCTCCGCCCCCCCTCCCCCCCTCCCACTCCTTGAACATCCCAGGTCACCTCTTTTACTATGGCCCAGCAAAGTCAGACTAGAAGCAGCTCATCGCTGGTCATTCCCCAATCGGCACCAGCAGGCGGAATTACAATAACACAACCACCTCAAACTGCCACATCCTTCTACAAGATCGCACAAAACCAAGTCATTACCTTCGCTTGGAATCTCACATCAGTTCTCGCCACCCCCACTCACCTTACCGTCTCTGCCGTTTGCGACAACGGGAACACTTATCCTGTTGGTCCCACGGACGGCATCATTGACGGGACAGCAACGCAGGTGCTGTGGGACGTCTTTGCATATCAGCAAAACAACCCCAATAAACCCCTGGCACAAGCCAGCTACACATTACATATCTGGGATGATAGAGGCCCCGGTGCCCCCAGACGACCTGGCTTTATCGAGCCAAACAGCGCCTTGAAGTTTGCATTATACACACCTCAGTCGTATACCCCATTGGATGGTGGTAAGATTCCACCTTGATCGACAAAATATGGGTTGTTGACTGGTTTTGCAGGTTGGACATGCGCGGCTTGCAGTGGTTCCCTGTCGGCCTATGTGGCGCATCCTGCATTTGTCGGCATCGTGGCTACTTTTCTCATTATGTTCCTGTCTGGCTTCAACCTTCTCCGACATGCGCCCGGCCTGCGTTGACCAAAATCATGCGACTTTTATGATTAGTTATGATACATCTCGGTTGGACAATCCACAGATATATAATGACCGCAGTTTTCACTTCTTTTCACAGTGACAATCGGGCTTCATGGATTTTTTTATACGGACAGCTCCCCTCCTTCACACACCTCGCATCTTCGTCTACCGCTTTTGATACTTAGAAGAATCTAATACAAGACATTCGTTGTTTCCAGGCACCCATGTTTGATCACTTGTGAAGGGTGAGTTATTCACCCCAGGATCACGAAATAATCAGTCTGCGAAAAAAGAAAAAAAAAAAAGAAAAAAAGAAAAAGATTATCATCAGTGCGCTCCGGCTTGTCGCCATCTTTAGGTCAAACATGCCGAATGTCGAAACCATCGGCCACACTATGCTCCCCATTCCGATGGCAAGGGCCGCTTGTTCATCTCAATCATCGCGTTACATGTCCATCAACACTCCCGGGCGCCGCAGGGTTAGCCTTTCAGGAATCACTATGGATCCCTGTGGTTTTGAATTTCTGCTCGGCCGCCGGTTTATGGTGGATATTTGGGATACCCGTCTCTAATATTTAATATACAGTGGCGGTGGGCCGGCCGCGGCTGTGTTGTGATTTGCAACTTCAACAAGATTGCGCACACGGCTGCTGGTAACCACCCATCAACCAAGCAGCGGTCTATCACGCCTGCCTGAGATGGTTTCCTGCCCGCGAATTGCCTGAAAATAGCCCCGAAATTGATGTCAAGCATAACCCCGACACGGCGCGTTTCAGTCAACTCGACCTATGCAAGTCCTCGGTCAAAACCACATGCTGATGCCATACGACACACCCTTTTCGACATTGAAACAAGATGGAGTGCGCTGATGTTGGCGGGCTGGGAAACGACTAAACCTCCCCCTTATTCTAGTGCTGTGGCTGGAACGGTCCGGAGTTGTAAAACGACCATATAATCCAGAAGATAGGCTAGGCTCATCCCGGGCCTCCAAGATTTAGACTGTTTAGTAGTAGTCCACGAATGCCCCGTCTGATCGGCCAACATAGCCCAAGTAGATTATTCAGACCCGCGCATACCTGTACGATAACGCAGAACTTTGATTCAACCGCAATGTTAGGCAACTGCGGTGAGCTTACCAGCCGATGACGCAGCAGCTATGATGAGCTGCGTTGCACCGCCACAGGGGCTTCATAGACTCCCCGATCATTCTCACCACCAAAATACTACACTAATCCGCACCACAACCATGGAGGCCCTCAAGCTTCAGAGAAAATACCCCGAAGTCACCAGAGATGAGATGTTCGAGCTCATCAACCAATTCAAGTAGGTTTATGTCGTCGTTGACGGAAACAAATCGCCGGGCCAACTAAATCCGTTCCAGTGGGTTAAGCACGGATACTCCAGGACGAGTCGATAAATCATCGGTTCTTCGTGCTCTGCAGTCGAGCGGAGAGTCGTACGATCTCGCGAGAGAAACGCTGAAACATGTCAGTGTTGATGCTAGTGGCAAAGTTGAGGTCGAGGATTGGGTCGAGGTACGCGACTCGATTCACGACTGGCACATCTAAGACATCGCATCTCTCAGCTCAACGTCAAGCTAAGATCACAAGCACGCTCTTCACTGCCCACCAAAGCGGGAAAGGTCACCGTCCAGGGATCGAATGCCAATGTCAGCCATACCATCAATGAGGATGAGCGCTCGGAATTCACAAATCATATCAATCTCGTATGTCCTTTTCCCACTGGAAACACTGCCGCATAGTATACCAACATTCTACGTATCCAGGTAATCGAGAATGACCCAGATATCGGAAATCGCCACCCGATTCCAACAGCTACGATGCAGCTCTTTGACGAATGCAAAGACGGCTTGATTCTTTGCAAGCTGATCAACGACTCTGTCCCCGATACCATTGATATGCGTGTGCTAAACAAACCGCTGGCACGCAAACCCCTGAACGCGTTCCAGATTACCGAAAATAACAACATCGTCATCACCTCTGCAAAGGCGATCGGGTGTTCGGTTGTCAACATTGGCTCCTCGGACCTTGCTGAAGGGCGGGAGCACCTTATCTTGGGTCTGATCTGGCAGATCATCAGAAGAGGTCTCCTGGCTCAGGTTGACATAAAACTACACCCAGAATTGTATCGCCTCTGCGAGGAAGGTGAAACGATAGATGATCTCCTACGCCTTACTCCGGACCAAATCCTCTTGCGTTGGTTCAACTACCATCTAAAAGCCGCCGGGTGGAAACGCAGGTGTTTGTTATACCTCGCCCCCTCCCTGCCAGACAGATTGACTTTGGTTTTTTGATTGTTAGAGTGAACAACTTCAGCCGTGATGTTTCCGATGGGGAGAATTACACGGTACTCCTGAACCAGCTCAAGCCCGATCAATGCTCCCTTGCCCCATTAAAAACTCCCGACATCCGTACCCGGGCTGAGCAGGTATGTCATCCCCGGTCTTTGTTCGGCTTGCTATTTCACTAATACATATGCCCAGGTCCTTGACAACGCTGCAAACATCGGCTGCCGCAAATACTTGACCCCATCCTCCCTTGTCTCCGGAAACCCACGCCTGAACCTCGCTTTTGTGGCTAATTTATTCAATACGCACCCTGGCCTTGAACCCTTGGACGAAGAAGAGGCCAAGGAATATGGGGCAATTGAGGACTTTGATGCCGAAGGCGAGCGGGAAGCCCGGGTATTCACTCTTTGGTTGAATTCCCTCGGCGTCGAACCGGGTGTTTTCAATCTGTTCGAGAACCTCAAGGACGGATTAATCATCCTTCAAGCCTTTGACAAAATTCTTCCCGGGAGCGTCGTGTGGCGGCGCGTCTCCAAGCCCAAAGAGGGGGCAGGTGTTACTTCCTTTTCCAGTGGCGGAGGTGAGGATGAGGAGGAAGAAGATATTGGTGTGACGCCCAACCAGAGCAAACTCTCACGGTTCAAGGCTGTTGAGAACACTAACTATGCCGTTGATCTGGCCAAACAAAATGGGATGCATATGGTTGGTATTCAGGGTGCTGATATTGTTGATGGTAGCAAGACCCTGGTGCTCGGACTCGTATGGCAGCTGATGAGGTGATATCAGTGGATGAATCACCATCCCATGAGCTTACACATCCATTACAGAATGAACATTACGAAGACGCTGACATCGCTAGCCAAGTCCAGCGGAGGCCGTCCTATCAGCGATACGGAAATGCTCAAATGGGCAAACGCAACAGCACAAAAGGCGAAGCCTAGTGTGCGCGCGATCAGGTCGTTCAAAGACCCATCGATCACTACTGGGCTTTTCTTCCTTGATCTTCTGGATGCTATTCGGCCTGGTATTGTCGATCCCACGTTGGTCATCAATGTGGACGGAAATGGAGATTATGAGGACCGCAGACAAAATGGTATCCGACACATTCAAATATTAGAATCAACTCAACTCACCCTCCCTTCAGCGAAACTCGCCATTTCGATTGCAAGGAAGATGAACGCCCTGATATTTTTGGTGCCTGAGGATATCGTCGATGTCCGTCCACGTTTGGTGGGTGATTTCTCCTGGCATCCCTCTGAGCCGCCTGCTCACGATCCGTTTGTCGCCAAGATTTTGACGTTTGTGGGCAGTTTGATGAGCATCACACAGTAGAGGGGTACGAAAGGTACAACATAAGATTAAGTAACGCGATGTGTGTAGTACAACCCAGCCAAGCCGGCCGCTGTAATTCAAACCCTTGAAAGGATGAAATGGATCTACCTGAGCTGGCCTTCCGGTATCAAACCTTGTCAACTTGCTTATGGGTGCTGCACCGACATTAGTGAAAACCACGACAAAGTTGACAATGACATGCCTGATCGAGATATTCACCAGTTCCTGAGGGCGCTCGCGATATTCGGTCGGCCCGGCTCCCCAGATTCTCCACTCCTCCTTTTGATTTGCTTTCCGCAGGGAGAGGGTCAGCCGAGTGACCATGACGGAGGTCATCCTGTTGTGTGAGTTTAGTCGGGCCCTCGGATCGGATGAGTCAGGGAGCGTACACCATGCTTGGTCTTGCGAAGCACATCATCAGTTGGGGGGGAACGATAATGAACTCAAATGATATTTCTCACTGCGCATTCATGAATTTCAGGCCTGGCTGCAATCATCAATCACCCCCGGCTCAGCAAGGTTGCCGACTACTCGCGCAGATCACTCACCCGAGCCAAGAGGGACATGAACATCCAGACAGCGTTCCCGGACAGGATGACGCAGAAATACACCGCCCCATCTCGCTCGATGGTCTGAGCGAGGTGGGTTTTGTGGCTACGCAGTTTACGGCCGCGGAACATCACGAAGATGGTTGTGAAAAATACAATGCAATCGTATAAGATTGAGAGTGCAAGGTACACCGTGTCCCTGGGGAAATGATGATTGGCGGAACATTAATTTTCATGAAGCATTAACCCACATGATGGGATCTGAGTACAGGATGCAGACTGTAAAATGTTGCTTATATTAGTTCAGGACTGAGATGTGATGCGGTGAGCTCACCATGATATGCGTCGATGGGGATGTCCGGTACGGGCAACGCTGGCCACATAGGGACATCAGATCACCCATGAAGATAATGAGAGATCCAAATACCGTCATTCTTCCCCTTGAGTGTCATGGCATAAAAGACGATGATGCATTGGGTCACGATTATTGTGGAGAGGACGGCGGCGAGTAGCTTATTTCTTCGAGTGATGGCGTAGATACTGGGAAAAAGTGAGTGCGATTCATATCTGGGGGGGTCTTAATGGCCGTACCGCAGGCCCAACACGATTTGAGCAGAAGCGGCTATGACCAATGCTTGTATCCATTCGACGATCGCAAAACGATTACATCTGCAAAGGAAATGAGCAGTTGGAGATAAACATGGATGTGCTCGTGCTCTGGAACGCACATCTAATGAGGTGTAAGTTTCAAGTCGGAGCACGGCGGGGGAAAGACTTGCCTCAAATGTCCACAGTGGTGAAGAAAACGCTAAGCCAGGCGTATCAACCACTGGTTCAAATCAACGTTTCACACATACCGAACAATGTCACAATACAAAATCCTAGGGGAAAATACCGATTCTGAAATACTCGTCAGATGTATTTGGGCGGATCGCGGATGGGGCGCACTAGCACATAAAGATAAAACACTGTACATGCGCATTGCGCATTGAGTCGCGAGTAACAAAGCGAAAAGGTAAAATGCGCTGACAGACTGATTTCTTCCTCATCCAAATCTCCGTGACCTCATCGTGGATGGTCAAACAATATTCCCAGGCGAAAAGCGCACACGAAGCGGTAAAATACCACTGGGCGTATGTTTGAGTGATGTGCAGTTGAATGTTGAATCCTGCGAGTACAGACCTTTGCCGCGAGACTGCCAAGGTATTCATTTCACTGCAACGCGGCGGAAGAAACCAGAACTCACGTATCATGACCAAGTTGGATGGTATCAGCGGGAATGGGGAGTGCCATCTTCACTTTTCGTCTCAAGTGATGAAATTATGGGTTAACCGAGCGCACATCAACAGAAAGTTTAAGCCATAAGGATTATAAGGATGATGAATGTCTCCTCAGGGGTTGGCCGGCACCATGAAACGACTATCAAAGAACAACCACTTTGGGAAGTCTGATTGGAAATTTGGTATTGTAAAGGGGCCTTGTGAGGCCTTATGCACAGGATGATACCTGGGCCTCACTAATGTGCCCCATCGCATGTGCATGTTACTATTACTGGGCATGAGTTATATACATCTCGATGGGAACTATTGGCCAGTGATGCTTACCCGAAGCCAGGCTTTCCCCGTCGAAAAGCGCGGGGTTGCACGCCCGACGCAACCGCCTTGGCTATCCAATACGGCATAGAAATACAACACCGAGATCAATATTGAGGGCAACACACAAGCGATCAAAACAGCCGACATTGCTGCCTGGGCCCTCCGAGTGACAACCCCTAAAAAAAGCATAAACAAATAGCATGGTGGCTTTGCCGGGCGCAGGGGCGCTTGCAGGGGGAACGACAGGAAAATCGACAGCGTCATTGGGCGCCTGGAGCGGTCCCGGGCTTCCCGGGTTGGGAATCGTTACTTGGTCAACCGTCAACGACACGGGTGGTTACAATTGTTTGTAGACGACTTGCACCTCACGCAAAATCGCCTGTTCCTTTCCAGGTACCCTCCCGCCAACGCGAAATCTGGGTAGTTCCTTGTCAAATTGCGTGTCCTTCATTGATGAAAGCGATCGGTCGACTCCACAGTTATGTAATGTAGGACATTTCCATCGATATACCAGTAGTCTGTCTCTTCGCGCGTTTGAATGGCGTATACTTGATATACACCAAGTTCTCGTGTTTCGGCGTGCCCTGGCCTGGATCGGACGAGAATTCGACATTCATTTGATCCCGGATGGACTCGCTCGTAGCATTTCAAGTACAGCGCACCGGATACAATAATCAGCACGGTTCCTGACACCCGACAAGAGGGGGGGAGAAACAAACACCGTTACAAGCCAGCCAACGACAAATGTAGTGATGCGATCCGGTGTTCCCTGATGAATTTTCGGCGCCAGAGGGCAGAGCATCCCCCTAATGTTTTCAAAGAGAGGCTGAAACGTCGAATCAACGAGCCTGGCCCCAAATGCGGATGGGACAGCCTTTTCGTCTTGGATATCCGCCATCTTTCAGGAGCCAGTAACAACGCTGCTGGGGCAACTGATCCGAGTTTCCGTGCCGTTCATGCATCATGCCTCACACATGGCTCAGCGCTCAGTGTTCAGGACTCGCCCAATGTATTATTGCTGGAAAAGTGGTTGCACGGACCACGTGTTGTATTGTTGAGCGGGGTTTCCAGGAAATGTTTGACAAATGGATCTAGGATCCCAGACACTTATCCTTGAAGGGTGGTTTATGGGTGGTCCCGTATCGGTGCTAGGCTTGACGTGTGTAAATACCGCGGAAGGAAGCAAGAAAGATGGAGTTTACAGGACGGAGTCCAAGTCGGCTTTAAATGTTGATGTCTTGTCTTGTGAACACAACCAAATGACTGATTCAATCAGCAAAGCAGAAACTGCCAATGACAGATCATCACGGTTTGATATCTGGAATGGTTTGATCAATTGCCATGCCTCCAACGTGTTCATTAGTGGCGTTCCGACCATGATGCAAATGGGAGCCTTTGGTGTCCCACAACATGGAAAAAGGATAAGAACAGGCGTTGTCTGGAACAGGGCCCCCGGTTTCTAGGTGATATCCCGAAAAGCATACTGGTTACCGCTTAATTATTGGCGTGGGTAACACAAGGCAGATCCCTTCCTTTTTTTTTTATAAGACATCCTGACCCCCACTTTCCTTTAGCTTTCAACTCTCCCCACACTCCACCATGGTCGCCCATAATCCGCTCTTTTCTGGGCGGTGGACCATCAAAAAATTCAACGCGACCGTGGTCAATGATATATGGCCTGAAGTCACTTTCTTCAGTCTTGTCGCTGCCAGTGCGTACATGGTTCAAGCGTTCCAGTTCTCTATGACTGAATTGACAAAATCAGTGGTTTCTTTGGTGTCTGATAAGACTAGCCACAAACTTGTGATTCCAAACTCGTTATTGACTGTGCTGGGTACGGTCCTCGGTTTGGTCATTTCTTTCCGGACTTCGTCTGCCTATGAAAGGTAAAAATTCTTCCTATCTAGAGGCAGTTCTCTGACCATTTACCAGGTACCAAGAGGGGCGCAAGATGTGGACGAATATCACAGTCGCGTCCAGGAATCTCGCCCAAATGGTCGGCCTAAATTTAACCCGGCTGCTCTATTTCTGACTTTGTCTCAGTTCTGGATCCACGTTCCTTTCGAGCGAGAGGCCAGGGGCGGGCAGAGAAAGCTCACAGAGCTCGAGGCTGTGATCGAGAAGAAGACTATGGTCAACTTGGTGCGCCCTCTACATACAGTTCCCACACACTTCTCACACTGTTTATCAAGGTTCAAGCATTTTCCGCCTCAGTCAAGGTATGCTCGTGACATGAAATCCCTTTCTGCCCAGCCTTTGACCTTTACGTTTCAGCATTTCCTCCGAGGTGAACCTGGCGTTTATTACCAGGATTTATATCCTCTTGTTTGCATCCTCCCACGATACGCCAACCTTCCGCCAGCGGAACACACCGAAGATGATATGCTTCCCCTATGGCGTGCCTGTGAGGACGAAGACCACCCGTACGATCCCAAAGCCGATAACGTTCGCGCCGCCGGCGACCACGACCACAAAGCCCACACAGATTCCCTCCCCGCCCACCTTCGAGCCGAGACATTGGTAGAGGATGTCGGATCGGGCAAGAGAGACAGCTGGTTCCGGTCCCTAAACGGGAATCGCGCTTCGCCCCGCCGCACCTTTGACCCCGAAAAGGTTCTGCCTACCGTTGACAGCCACCGGCCGTTGGAGCCAGCGCGTAACCCTCCTGACACCACGATCTATGACTATTTCCCCATCTTCCGGCTGTTCAGATGGCTGTACCGCTTCATTCTTCGCCGTGCCAAGCCCCCCAGCGAGATCAAGCGGGAGAAGGAAAAGCGGAGGAAACGGCTCTCCGTTGAAAGTAATGTGCCTCTCGAAATTTGCCTCGCACTCTCAAGGTACGCCCCCACGTCATCAGAATTTCATATCCCGGCTAATATGTGATCAGCTATTCCGGGTGTATGTATGCCGAAATGGATCAGGAAGTTTTATCTGACCCAATGTATAGTCCTCATCCGAACTGGTCTTCTCCAACCCGCATTGGCGACTGGTGTTACCAATAACATCACGATGTTGCAAGACACCTTATCCAACCTGGACCGTATCAGGAACACCCCATTACCTTTTGCTTATCAGGCTCACCTGAGGATGTCTTTATGGTTGGTTACATATGATTCTGGCCTTCTCCGTCTTGCTGATTGTCCGTGATCTTGAGGTTGTATCTATTCTTCTTACCTGTAAGTGTCCGAACGATTGCGGTGTGAATCTCATCTCAACGCCTTCCAAAGTTCCAAATCTGGTCCCCTTTCGGGTACCTCACCATCCCCGGAACGGCCTTTGCCTCGTTCCTGCTACTGGGATTCCTCGAGATCGGACAGGAAATGTACGTCTCAATCCACTTGCGTTCTGCGGCACTTACATGTTGCGTTTGAAGTGAGAACCCGTTCAATTATGATTTGAATGATCTTGGTCAGTGTGGTCATTAATTACTCTTTGACGCTCAGCAGTGTTAACCTGCACGATAGACCTCGATAGTTTCTGCCTGAGCATTCAACGCGAGCTCCAACAGATTACCGCGGTAAGGAGCGATCGAACAAACTCTTGACTGGTTCTGACCCGCCCGTGATCAGCATACATCACCCGAACCCCATTCCTACATTTTCAGCGCATGGTAACTCGCTCTCAGGTTCTCTGGCATCGATCGCTGACTTTTTATCAAGGAATCAACCATTCGCTCCTGCCGACCGCCGGACTGCAGAGCAGCTGACAGCGACTGGGGAGGACTATGTGCGCATGGGCAGCAACGACGAGCCGGGCATGAACAGCATTCGGAGGACGTTGGTGAGGAGCTGGAGGGATATCGATCATATGACCCGTCACCAGTGATGGGATCCGATCCTGGATACCGATTTTTCTTTTCTTACAAAAGCATGGTTTCGTGAGGCTCAACAACATAATTCAATTGCATACAATAGATATCTCTCCTTCATAACATATTCATGACAGTAAACAATGGACTTGCTTTCGTCCGATGTGACATTGAACTATTTCCACCTTGTCCGAGATGATGATTTCCAATGAGCCCGCTATGATGCTTGGATGGGTGTGTTGACACACTGTGGGCGAGGTCAAAGCAAGGGGGCCACCGTAGAAACATGGCCAACCTACGGAGCCACGCCAGCCACAAAAACAAAGGTGCTTGGATATTCCAATACGTGCTTGGTTGTGGCCTAGGTGGACGGCCACAATGTGCTTTGGCAAAGCCATTGGTGGATTTAAGTACTTGAGATTCACAAGATGGAGACTCCAATCCCAACCGCAAATCCACCGACACACTAATCGCCAATGCTCACCCGCAGCGCAGCAAGGAAAGCCGCTTTGGAGCCAGAAACCGCGCCAGCCGTCGCCCCGCCATCGGGCGCCAACGAATCCGCTCGACAGGGATGGGAGCACCTCAGGGGGACGGGTCCAGCTTGGAGCGACAGCTCGAGCTCGCTGAGTTCGCTCTCCACCCTCACAGACTCGTCCTTGGAATCTCTCTCCGACCTCTCTTCGTGGTCGTCCGTGGCCAATATATCCCCAACCGACACACCCTCCACCCCCTCGCGCCAGACCCCACGGATGCTCGAGCGCAGCCCGAGAAAAGCGTGGTTCCCCAACGGCGAAAGCCAGAGGATTGTCCTTATCCCAGACTCCTTTTCGCCTGGGGCGATGTACCTGCGGGAGACGACGAAGGAGCAGAGGATGGATGATGTTTTCAACAAGCAGTGGGAAGCGTTGATGAAGCACAAACCAGCGCCCCAGTCGCAGGACAGCGATGACGACACCGACATGGATACGGATGTGGAAGACTGCGAGATGTCATTCGACGAGGCGGTGGATCTGGCCAGAGCTAGACATGTGCAGCGGCGCCCGAATATGGCTCATCAGACGCCGACAGCCCGGACGCCCAAGCCTTTGGGCCCGTGTGGAACAGAGATTATCGAGGAGAATGCGTTTTGGCAGCAATCGCAGCCTTCGCCCGTCCGCGGCCGGGGATGGATCGAGGAGCGAGGCGGCCGGCGGGCCCTGGGATGGGAGCCAACAGAACTTGTTATCAATTAGCTTTCGTAGTCACCTCCTATGCTTCATGCATCATGCTCCATGTCGTCCCTACCCCATGCAAACATTTTGCCTGTCATTTTATATCCTGTCCTCGATTTTTATTCGTAAATCGGTACTCACCAGTTGAAGATGGTTGAATTAGAAAACACTGAGCCAGAAAAGCTTGAGTCCCCATGTGCATGAGCCTGAGGAGGACGCACGAAGGGACAAGTCCTTGTTTGTTTGGCACAATATTTGGCTCTAAAGTCGCAGGCAATCATGGCCCCACGGCCCGAGATTCCGTTCAACCTCCAAACGCTCATGGCCCTCCGTGAGCTAATATCTATTCCCTGCTCCCAACCGTTATGCATCTTGGAACATTCCCAAAGCGACCTGTCGAGCTAACTATTCCAAGGCATAAACGGAACCAACCCCAGGACAGCGGCAGAATTGGCTTCTTCACGGCATATAATGATATTTCGACTGACCATCTACTCAGGAGAGATGGGCTTACATTTTCTTTCCCCATGCGCATGGGGAACCCGACACCATGTGATACAGGAGTTTAGGATAACATCCTGTTCGCCTAGGTTGTCAGCAATGTTGGATCATATCGACCGCGAACCCGTTGGTTCAATATTTGAATTGTAATAATTGTTGGTAAAGAGGACTCCTGTTTCGACGCTTGGTTCCTGTGCATACATGGGCAAGTGATTTTTATTCAGTCTAGCCATGTCATTCATAACGTTTCGCTTCAGCCTAGGGGAGCCCTCAACTTCCGATCATATCGAACTATGCAGTAGTCTGATACCATCGGCGAGTCCGGCATTCCAAAATGATTGGCGCGAAGCGTCGCCTTACACTACACCCGCTGCGCATGTAATTTCTCGCGATAGCGGATCAACGAAATTTGATTCTGGCCAGTGTAAGTAAATGGTCATATTAATCCCCCCCGAGTCGGTGAATTGCTGAACCCATCGCATGCTTTAGATGCACCTTTTCTGATGGACCGTAGGCTGTTGCACCCTGGAGACGGGTTTTACCAACAAGGGAAACGTCATACGAGAAGACACACTTGCGGGGGGGACAGCAAATTCGGCCCGAAGCCACAATATTCTATTATACACTGGGGTGCGCTATTGCCGTCGGTCTTTCACCTTGTTTACCGCGATCACGCTCTGCTTGGAATATCAGACGCTTGGTTCCACCTGAATAGCAAACATTTACGAGAGTCCGGGCATCGGGGGTTATTGGTCTCACTGGGCGCCGGCAGCGCCTGTATGTCACGATATCTCAACAAACCCAAATTTCAACTCTGGTCTAGCTGAGGAGGGTAAGCCCCCAAAAAACACATTCGACGGCAGCGACTGGACCAGCATTCGCGACGTCGCGTGGCATGATCCGTAGTCTTCTGGCCCCGGTGCGGAAGACAAGACATCTGGCCTCCGCAATCGACCATGAGAGGCACTCACGGGAACTAAAAATAGCTACGTTATAATTCAGTTACAATCAAGCGAATAGCTGCCTCGGCGCTGGATATCCCTTCCTTACCTATACCAAATAGCGCACCAGGCGCGGTAAAAATGATCAATCCAATCCTGATAAAGACATACTCCAGGCTCCAAGTGCTCCAAGTTCCAGGGATGAGGTAAGTCTTCTTGATCGTAATGCCTCTGGTTAGAGGGTAACAATTAGCAGACGTGATCTTCATGTCCCCAGTTTAGTGTTCATGCTTAGAAGCCACTCGATGCATGATGTCTTAGCACCAAGGCGATTTCGCACATCCAGTCGCTTGGCGAATGTAGCTTTGCAACACAGCAGGTCCGGAGAACTTGACGATTTGGTGCTAAACGGGCTGGATGTTTGCACGGGGCGATGTGGGGCACGTGGAGCGGCATCCGGGAATAGGTGTGGCGGCAGGCTTTCCGAAGGTTCGATTGTTGGGGCGTGTCCGGCATTACAACGAACTTAATTCCCACATGGGTTTATGGCGTGGTCAAGTATCGTTTGCTCTGACATGGGAGGATACTTGCTGCAGTGGAACTTTCGCTCTGACATGGGATGGTATCGCAGTGAGAATATATCCCTCCGCAATATTGCCCACTGGCAGTTGGTTGGCCTGACGGCCAGCCACCAACAAACGACAAGACATCTCGTAATATTTCTATATCCTCAGTTCACCCACAGTACGTGGCATGCCCCGCATTTGTCCGAAGAAGGCATCAACTACTCACCAGTTATTCAGCACTTACTAAATATACCCGACTCGTATATTCTCGTAACACTGCTGAACATGGCTCTGCACGTAGGCATTATCGAATCGAATCACTATTAAGCCCCATGAAATCGAACTTCACTATGATCTACAACATCATACCGGCAAGCGCAAGAACCTTCAATAGCGCCCGACCTATGTTTAGACCCTGCTTCAAGATACCATAAGCTACTTCGGCATGACAGGAGTACTGGGAAATAAGGCGTGCACTTCGCGAAGCCTAGACCATGTTCAAATCGAACCCTGGTTTCTGGGTGCAATGTCAAATGCGGGCGATGTGAAATTGTCGGTGGGGAGTTTGCTCGCCCGAGGCGGTCAGGCTGCATGCATGGTACGTATACCCTGGCCCTCCATTCGCGTTTGTGGCTGCGGGCTCATTTGTACGACACTGAATTTCATGTGGTGGCCTGAATCGAACTATGCAGCATTCCAAGAGCCTTGGGAATTCCCTGACGGCCTTCATTAAAGTGCAAGCGACGAAACCCCCCCAGCTTCCTTGAATGATTAGCAGCAGTAATCTATCCGAAAACGCGAAAGTGCAGGCAGCCCGATGTGCGAGGCACAAGGCAGCCTCCGTCCCCCACCAGCCCGGCCAGACCAGCACGTCCTTTCAAAGTGACATTCCCAGCGCTCGATCCCTGCTTCTAAGTTCGAAGCTGCAAAATTTTACTCCACTTCTGCTGTGTTTTTATTTTCCCCCAGCCTGCGTTCCATTCCCATCATGTACGATTCTAGGTTTTGGCTTTCCGGGAACCCGGTCTTCCGTGCGTGGTTGTTCCGTGCAACCTGCCGTAACACCCCATGGATGTGGAGGTAGGTATGCCTGCTGTTGTGTCTGCCTCCTATTGATGTGAAAGTTGGACGTCGTCAACCCCAAGCTTGGGCGCCGGCCATACTATGCGGGGGCAATATGAGAGCTGATGCCAGGCTGGGAGTGGGCACACGATCTATTTTTGCTTCTCACTCCCCGGATACGAACTCCGTGCGCGCCGGGATCCCAGACGCGCAAATCACTTCCTGGGCGCGCGGGGGAAAGTGGAGGCAGCCAGGCAGGGCAGGCACATTCCAAGCTCTGCGTTTTTGCCTTCCATATCGGCTCTATACGCGAGCATCGAAACCCCAGACTCGAATGTGCGGGGGAACATTGAAGCAGCCATGGGGGGGAGGCACGCGCCAGGTTCTGCGTCCATTTTGCCTTCTATACCGGCTCTGCAAGCGAGACGCGAGCACCGGAACCCCAGACTTGGACATGCAACATGCAAGGGATGCGTCGGAGGCAGTAGTAACAGCCAATCCGGAAGCGCGTATACACCCCCATTCCGTTTGAGCTTCTCCCGCTAATGTATAGGGCCCCCGCGAAGCTCAAATACCGAAAGTCCCCAGGCTCGCGTGCGGTAGCGACAGTGCGGGGGTAGTACACACAGGCGGCTGGGAGCGGGCACACGCCCAGTTCTGCTTGTGTTTTTCCCGGTCCTGGCCGGCTCCGCATGGGAAATGTGTATGCTAGGACACCCCGGACTTGATCCCGGCGCGCCGAAAAGGGCGGGAAACAAGCGCGTACACAGAGCACGGGATCAATAATATATGTAGCTGCGGGATGTAGCACGTGGCAGCAGGGCGCTGCGGTCCCGCTATGTAGTGCCCGTCCACAATCCAATTTCGATTCCAAACACGCCATACTCGTGGGGTTGCGATCCTGACACTCGATGCAATGAAGGATACAGCGAGACTTCCCAAGTCATGTAGAATCGTGCTGACGCTGACAGTGATGCAGTGCGCGGTGGGCCTCGGGGTCAAGAATCCAGGCGTGCCTGGACAGTAGTTCGAGTGATTCCGCTGCCCTCGACACCGCCCTTCCCCGTTCCTGACCTCGCATGGTTTCTAGTATATAGGAATACCAAAAACACCCCGAACACTTCGCGATACACGTGCGCCTACCCATCCGGGATGTCAGACTCCTTGGGAAGAGTGGAAGTGCGCAGAGGGGCAGGCCCAGGAGATGGGATGAAACGGGATTAGGTGCCTGCACCGACACGATGCAACGGAACCGGAGCACGATGGTACTAATTGGGCCAGTGCGTCAGCTGGAAGAAGCATGGAAGCATCACCGTGCGCCGCGGAGAGGCAGGCACCGGTTCGCGTGCCACGCGCCGTCGCAGGCTCGCATGTCGCACCGCCGTACGCCGGTGCTGATGCTGATGCTGGTTCTGGTTCTGTGGCAGCGAAGGGATGCGCGGTGTGCGTGGCGAGCGGGAAGAGGAAGGGAAGGCGGGGCGCGTTGGCACGCCCACAGCATCTGGGCATGATGTACGATGTTGACGACGTGCCCAGCCCAAGCCCGAGTCTGGTTCTACATAGTTCTGGGTCCAGGTCCAGTTGACTGTAGAATCTGGAGAGCGCCTTTTCCTAGGTGGGCTGCGTCAGTTGCTCGACTGGCTGGGAAGATATGCCAGTGGGCGGGTGTGTTTGGATTGACGAACTGCGGGTGAGGTGTGGATTGAATGTGGACGGTGGATGCTCATCAGTGGATTGGGGGTGTGAATATAGACGCACGGGGGGCACAGCTGCGCTGGTGGTGATACGCCATTGGTGTGGGCCGCCAGGCTGGGTCGGGTCAGGTAGGTAATGGATGCCATTTTTGGAGAATGGTTTATGCCGATGTACGGCCTACGTACGTACCCAAGAATCAAACGAGGAAAGAAGGGAGGAATGGATGAGTGAATACGCTGTATGGCGCACCGGAGATGAATAGATTGTGAATTGTAATTTCAAGTGCAGCATGGCACTGGCACTGGCGCTGGTGACTGGCGCTAGTGCTGACATTGGCGCTGGCAACCCCCGCGCGCGATGCCGACGCGTATAATGCGCAATGCATGATTCCATGGTGAACGATATAATTACAATGCACAAGTAACACTTATCGCATGAGTAGAGTAAGCGTGATGGCGATAACACAATGTGATGTGATGCGATGCGATTGATTGGACCTACAGCAACAGCGTAATCCAGCATCCGCCATTTGTCATCCTACAATTTTTCGCATTTGCAATTTACAATTTGCGAGGGTGATGTTTTTTTTTTGCATATGATCACCAGGCACCGTGCGCGTGTTGTCGAGACACAGCCGCACAATGTGTGTGCTCTTGGCAAGTACTATGAAACGGCGGGGTCCGAGGCTTGAGCGTATTAATCGAGCGTAGGTAGCCCCAACCTCAGGCGAAACGAAAACGCCGTGAACTTGGATGAATTGGTAGTAGGTACGGCAATGGCGGTGGGTGAGCAGGGGCGGGCTGATCCGAGTCCGGAATGATCGCGCCGTATGCGTTTGGGTCTACCGCGTACGCGCTTGGCTTGGCTTGTCTTGGGCTGGTATTTCGTATCTCGTCTCCAAGGTTAATATTTGATATATATAGAGTTTCAATATAACCGCAGATACGCGCGTAGCTATACCCCCGTTGTACCGCAGACGATTCAAAGTGGCATAAAAAAACAACGCCCGAGTAGAGCATGGCAGCGCTTGCGATGGTATACTTATCTCGAAGTCTCGAAGCCGATGGCACGCGCTTTGCGAATAATGGTTAGCTAGAGGCTAGGACGGGATGGTATAAATTACGTCCGAAGTGCAGCAGAGCCACATCGGGATATATACATAATGCCCCGTTTTTATCTACATGAATGATGAGTATTCGACGAATGGCGGGCAGGCGACGATCTTTTTTTTGGGGTACGCGCTTTAGCACCTATTTGTGTATATGCATTCATAAATTCTGTATCGCCACACTCGTATTGTATCGAAACCGGTATCGGTATCTAGAGTGTGTGCAATTTGGCATCATATGTGGTTCAGACATCAAGCATTGTGCAGTGCTTGGCACACAATGCGACACCGCGGGATGCAGCATCCCCACTGTGCTTAGTCCCCACCACTACGACAGCCCTCAGCAACTGCCACTCCCACCCCCGCTCCACTGTGACATGGGAGTGAGGCGGCGCGGCGGTGGCGTGGGGGCGCACACCACGAGCCCGTACACGTGTAGAGCAGCCCTGGCAAGACATGCGCCTGCGCTCGAGGGGACTGCAGGGCGGACATTCACCTGGGTGGGTGTCGGACCGGAACACAAATTAGTGTACTACGTGGTATGATAAGCATCTGCAGCGTGCGGCGGGATGTTACAAGATAAAGAGCAGCGGGGGAGATCAGTGCGGGAAGTTGAAGAGGAAGGTAAAGAGGTGGATGACAGGAGACTTGAGACGGGGAGAGTGGGTTTCCTATTTGGATTCGCGGGGGTAGCACGGGCTCGGGCGGAGCGAGAACTTCTCCTCGGTCGATCGGAGATTCGAATCTCGCCTCTTTCCGGGTCCTTCCCCAAAAGGCCATGATGGTCCCAATGGAAAATAGCCCACGCGGAAGGCAAGAAGGGAAGATTACGTACACAGAACACCCCCCAAATCTGACCCTGCTTATGTCAGTTCATGTCGTATTTTTTTTTCCAAATAAAAAAGCCAGCCGAGAAAATTGAACCAAAAGAATTCGCCCCACCCCAATCATGGACGTCGACCTCGCTGACCTCCCCGCCGAGTACGACGAGCTCTTCGCTGCCTACGACGACATTGACACTAGTGATACCGAAACCAACGACGTCGACACACTCTCCTGGCCCTCCCGCTTCTCCCCTCCATCGTCCCCCGCGTCCATCCTCCCCTCCCACGCGTCTACGCCCTCCTTTTCCTCCTCCACATCCTCCGCGTCATTCTCCACATCCTCCCTCCTCGTCCTCGACCCCACCCTCCGCGCAGACTCCCCCCTCCTTGGCTTCCCTGCCGACGCGACCCACGACCCCCTCCACTATCCCTGTCCTGGCTTCGTTCGCGACCTCGCCGCAGACAAGGTAGCTCCCTTTCTTTGTTATATACGCGCATATACTCACCTACACAGCCCTCAGCGCGTTTCCGTGCCGCCTCGCTCTCCCAACAATCTCCCCTCCCGCCGCGCTCCCTCCCCACGCGTCGCCAGTCGCACCTTCACCTCCTCTGCGCCACGCCAGAGGATACACCCACCCGAGCTGCCCGTCGCGCAATGTACATTGACTCCGAGGCCATCAAGACCCGCCTCAGTGAGCTCTTGGACACCCGCTCGCCCTCCCCAGAGCCAGACACTCGCGCAACTCCGACCCAGATGTATGCTGCTCCCTCGCCCTCGCAGGTGTATCTTGGCCCTGCAGAACAATCACGCTGGAGCCTCGGGTCCAGTGTGCACATCCCCTTTCCTGTCCCGCCCTCGCCTGTGGATGCTCCTGCTCCAACTCTCCCCGCTTCCGCACCATCAGCACCACCGCAGCCAAAGGAAGCGAAACAGACGCGTCGTAAGCGTCTCGTCTCTTTCATTGCGCGTCTCTCTTCCCTCCAGATGGCATACGACCCGCCAGTCCCTGTTCCGGGCGTGTGGTCCGCGCCCACTTCGCCCCAGGATGCATCACCCCATGATTCTATCCCAGCGCCCGCCCTTACCCCCAAACAACCAAAAACTAAACCCCCAAAGCCGCTGAAACCCAGAAGCAAGGGCAAGCGCCGCCGCCTGCTCGTCTCAGGCGTTCCAATCGGTGCAGGCGTCGACGCCGTGTATGCCGTCAGGCGGTGGGCTGAAGGATTCGGCGAGCTACGCGAATTCCGACGCGTCGATCCTGTGCCCGAGTCTCCCCAATCTGCACCATCGTCCATTTCCCGCGCTACAACTACACATACCTCGCGACGCCGTGGCCTGTTTGCTGCCCTGGCCCCACTCACCACCTCTGGGCCCGTACCCGTGAGCGATGTCACTACAGAAGAGGCTCCAGTGGAGCGAGGCACGACCTCGCTTGTCGTTGACTGGCGCGACCGCGCGGTGAGCGAGACGGTGTGTCGTATGCGTGCGCGCGTAGTGATTCGCGGCGCGGGGAGCGTGTTGCTTGGATGGGAGTAGATGAGGTTGGTCTGTCTTGCGCGTCTGTTTTTGCGGCACATTCCTTGCGTTACACGGATTCTGTCTGATTCCGGTCTTGTTTGTTGTCATCGCACACTGCACACTGCTCGCTCCTTACTTGTTGTTTGTTGTCACTGCACTTCACTCTCCTTGTTGTGATGTCTTGCTTGCTCCCTCCTTCCTTCTCCTTGCGCCCCCCTCTCTTCTGCGCAACCCTCATGCCTTCCTGTCCTTTATCGCACATTATGTTGTACCCCCACATTCTTTTACATTGGCAAAACCTAGCATTCTACCACTACCATCACCATAGCACCCCTAGAGCACATGTACACTGTGTATGTACGTACCTGCGGCAATCAGCGATTACATTGGATTTGACCTTGTGTCAGGTTTGGCTCAGACTTCATGGTCAGTGACATCCCGAGCATGTTGGGTGTTACTAAACCCCGGAGAATGTTAAATGACACAGGGACTGTCAATAGCAGGAGCAGATCGAAGTCGTGGTTGCGATGAATAGGGAGTTTATGTAAGGCGAATTATCCACGGACGTCAGGCTCTGGGACAACAACAAATGATAGTTAGGGTGCTATTTTTTTTATGTTTTCTGGTTGAACGACTGCTCCACTAATTAGGCAATAGGTGAGGTATTTGCGAGTCGGTTGATCTTTATCAGTGTAAGCGACTATGTTGAATTGGTTATGTTGAACTCGGGTTAGAGCCAAGAGACGACCTTGGGTATCCCTCTATCGCTTCGCAACCAGCAGAAGCCAGAAGGTCGTCGGATGCTGGGTTGTTCGGGCGAGACTGGTAGACCACTATCTGCGACAGCGACTGGTATGGCAATGACTTCCGATCCCGAGCGACGCGAATATGGCCGCTTGTGAACATATACCCGCAAATGCAGTCGAGTTCTCTGTACCCGGTGTCCTGGCCAAGGAGGTGGGAGATTGTAAGGCAGAGTACTCGCGTATGCAACTTGAAATAAGCTCGTGCTGGCATCCCTTGACATATTCGGGGCGTGCGATAGTCGATAAGGTCCCAAGCTATTCAAGTTGCGGGCAGCCTGAGATTCACGGCTCCTCGGGTAGACGTTCCGCCCGCACTCTAGAGTTGGGAGCAAGTCCAGGGCGCTACATGTATGGATGCATCTGACCATCCGACCCCAGCTCCTCGGCGGGAGTGCAGAGGAAGCTGAGTCTGCGGGTGCAGAACGAGGTGGTATTCAATTGAGATTAAGTTTGTGTGCGCATGAGTGGTTGTTATATCAATTCGCCAAGGACTTCGGGTAGAACAGCGGCATATACACAGGCGAGAGGCGGACGGCAATGTGCATATATAGGAATGATGGCAGCTGCAGATTTGGTGGTCCCACGGTATGAGCGGGGGACAGCGCGTGCGCATGCGCTTGACACTTTGGAGTGATGTGTGGGGATGGTGCATGTGACACGGCGGGAGCCGATTGAATTGGGTTGTGCACCATCCAGAGAGTGTGGACAGCAAACATACATCAGTTCTCTATCAACGCACGAGATCTGAGCCTTGGTGGATGAGTATTTGTATTCCATGGATGCAGGCTTGGTTCGCGATGGATTCCCATATCCCATGCCTGCAACCGGAGGAAAACCAAACGCTGCCAACCTAGTATATCCGGGACCGGTGTGCATGCGTCTGTGCGCTAACGCGCGAGTCTGGAGCAGTCTTCCGCGTCCACCAGGGTCCATGAAGCGAAGTGATGTGATATGGCGCGACCCGGGCTCGCACGCGCGTTTCTGGAGGATGATTGACGTGGTTGTTATGTAACAGTGCTGTGCTGTGCCATCTAGTTCTGGGGTGCCGCCGGTCTGCTCAAACATGATCGGAAACGCGTCCTTGTTTGGCGGCCCATGCAGCTACTCAGGCCAGCCGACGCGTGGCAAAGGCCGCTATGCGTCGCACACCGTCGAGCCATATGCATTTTGTGATGCGGTGGGGCGCGTTGGGATACCCGGATGTTGCGGGATAGCTGGACTTGGAATGACACAAGCGAAGCACCCCGAAACACGCTGGGGCCAAATTGACATCGGCCCCGGGCCTAGGCGGGCGTTGGGTCGCGTCGTCGGGGCCAGTGCCTCCGGGTGGGAGCAACACAATGAAAAGCTGTATATTGCATTTGTTGCCACCTAGCCCCGCCTGACATGTTGCGACACCCCGCTTCGCGCCTTCGCCTTCGCTGCCACTGCCAAACTGCCAATGTGGAGCCGGGACCGGAAGGCGTGGGCGCGGTGGACCGTTTTGGTCTGTGCGTGTGTGCCTGGGATCCGGATTCGCCAGGGGCAGCGGTTCTCTGAGTCCAGGTTCTTGTCTTCTGGCCTGCTTTGTCCCGGGTGCGTGGTTTCGTCTCGCGTGTGCCTTGGGTCGAGGGCACGAGTGGGCGCACATAGAAGAAACACGCGGAAGGGTCATCACTGCATCATTGATTCACTATACCAGGCAAAGGCCTGGAGCCTGGAGTTCTGGAATCAGTCATGCGATTGTGGGTGGAATGCCTGTTTTGGTGCATAGTATGTACTCCGTCATGGTTGTGGTTCGCATCGAAATGATGTGTTGTGGGTATCTTCAATGGTTCTGGTCGGCTGCAATGTGGGTGGGTATGGTGCGGTGACCAACGCTTCGGCTCCAGCATTTAACATTGCCAGTGCGATTTATGTGACGCACAATCATCAGTGCCATCGTTGGCCATCGTGCTCTGTAAGCGCTGATACTGTGCCCCGACAAGCGCCCAGCACAGATTGATTGGTGCTTCCAGGATTCACATATATTTCGATCCACCCATGCCGGCGCTTACGTTCGTAGCATGTGGTAGGGATACTTGACTTCAATTTCATCACCTGTTGATCAAAGTTACACCAACGAAAAATTGCTTCCGTTCACCATGTGGCGGCCACGATGATTCGCCAAGTACCCACTAGTAGCCATTCAGCCTGATTAGCGCGTCCAAATGAATTCATTGAACCATTTTACTCACAATCGTTTGAAATTGCTCCCGTTCGTCAATTGGTAATCATCACTGACTAGAAGTGCCAATCGTGGGTGTGGTCCTTCCAACTTCGACTAGCGGCTCTGGTTAATCACTTTTGTCGTTGTTGTATTATCGATCAGCGCGTGGCCTCAATCTCAGCCTTCATGATTTCACACTTACAGCCACTATGAAATCATGGCGCCCCTTCTGACTTTCAATCAACTAGCCGCGAGGATTGATTAGAGTTTTCACCCTCTGCTGTCATTCACTGATTCACTTCACTTGCCGCCCATGATGGTGATCGACACTCGCCGGCCGCCCGTCTCTCGACTTCTGCACACAATCAACACGAGAGATATTATTATACGACCATACTGGGTGAATGTTTTTAGCATTCACGTCATCATGAAAAACTGGCGTGCACTCACCCGACTTCCAATCGCTTGCCACTGGTGCTTGACAGTGGGCCACCTTGTCATATTATTGATTATGGGGTACTGTAAGGTCGTAATGTTTCGATATTCACGTTCGCACGTTCATTCCACTCACGATCCATGAGATATGATTACCTGTCTCCCAGTTAGCGCCCAATGATCAGTACGTCATCGATAAGACAAGACAGCACTGCGTGATTCATGGATCATGAGCACTTCAATCATTCACATCCATTCACGGCTTACTGTATTTATAGCCACTCCGCCCACGCTTTCCATTCAGCATGACATGAGAACCGTCGGTGCAAAAATCGAGCCGTGACTGTAGGGGTGCTCGCTGCAGGCGCCGAGAGCGCTAGTTTCTAGGGGTGGTTTGTGCATATTAGAGTGAGGTCAATGTAATATCCGTGTTCATTTGAATCGACCCAGAGTTGGACACGAGGGAGAACTACATTCGCCCGGTGGGCGTTCGTGCGCGACAAGCGGTGCCCGTAACAACATTGGATTGTGGACGGGAAGCCACATTCGATTCGGATTGGATATAAATAGAAAACTGGAGAAACATTGCAGAGTTCCATGGGTATTCATTGTACAGTGCCCTATGCCGATGAGTTCTGATGATCTGTCGTTGGTATGAAATGTCCTACATAAACGCACGCCGCCTGTCCAGATGACCTCGCAAATGCTCGGCAGAGCTATGCCCGCGGCCCCAGCGGACACCTCCGTTTCACTCGCGGCACACGTCAATTGGAATGTGGGACGCAATTGCGTACAGCGCGACGGATGACATGAGAGAAGGTGGGCTGAATAAGGGCGCAATATTAGCAAGATGGAAACCGACGGACACCCAACAACCACGAAGACTCACATAGGTACCACTGGCACCTAAGCATATATCGAAGCATTCAATTGCGTCAAGATCATGTTCAGGCTCCGGACCACCACCGCCGCGCCCACCTTGACCACCTCCCGCTCCTTCGCCACAACCTTGCCCAGAAGCTTTGTCTCGAATCGATCGGGGTGCCACCGCCGGAGGTGATCCTTCACCCGCTCCTTCGTCGTCTGTGTTCCATTCCGCTCTGAGATGATGTATGAATTGATCGCCGCGAGCGTGATCTCGTGTGGGCCGGAGGGCGCCCTGAGCATCGGCCATGGGAAGACGCCCCATCGTAACTCGTTCAACGTGCTTAGCACCTCCCACTGGCGCTGGTGCTCGGCGAATATCGGGTTGATGGCCCGCTCGGGTGTGCGTGCCCGTTTCAGGCGGGCCTGGCGCTCGGTCTCCAGCCGCTCTTGTTCCTGGCGGAAGCTCTCTCGTTGCTTTTCGGCGAATTCGGCCTGTCGCTGGGCCCAAGACTCCTCAGATAGTGGTGACAGCGGCGGCGGTGGTGTGGGTGTTGTAGTGGATGTTGTAGTGGATGCTGATGCGGATAACCTGGGCGGGGTAATTGAGATCGTAGGTGGCTCGGCTTTCGTTGTATTTTGAGTCCAGCTCCGCCGCTCTGGTGGACTTCGTATGTTAGACGGTGGTGGCGGCCGAGGAGAATCTGTGGCGGGTGGGTGCACGGTTGCACTCTCAGAATCGTTCGTATCCTGGCGTCCCCGTCCTTTAGCCGGATCACGAAGAGATTCTGGCGTTTGCCGCCTTGTCGATTTCCGCGCCCTCGCCGTTTCCTTCTCCTCGATGGTTTTTCCTTGCTTCTGCTCGTAGGACTTCCTGATTTCTTCCTCCCGTTGGCGGAATTCGACCTTCTCTTCTGTTTCCTTCAATATGCGCGCCTCCAGCTCCCTCCGCAGCATCTCATCCTCCCTCTGCAGTATCTCATTCTCCCTCTGCAGTATCTCATTCTCCCTCCGCATTATCTCATTCTCCTTCCGCTGTGCCGCAACATCCTTCCGACCGCCCCACACCGACTGCTCCTCTCGCTTCTTCCGCACCTCCTCCTCTCTCAGAATATCCTTGAGGCCAATGATCACCGCCCACGCACCCTCCAAGACGAGCTCCTTGTCGGCTTCGACAACCTTGACGAGCAAACTCCTATCAAGACGGCTAGGGTTCCAGCGTTGGATACACTCTTCGACCCGAGCCGTGATAGGGCGCGTTGGGGAACCCTCCGGAAAATCTGGAGATAGGATGTACCCGCGAATGGCCGCAGGGGTGATTTCAACCGGCTTGGTTGGCATGGTGGGTGTGGGCCAAGGGAAGGAGTCCCATCGCAAGTCATCCAATGCTATGAGCCTCGACCACTGTTGCTCATAGATCGTATACATGGCCTTGATTTGTGCCCGCCTCTCGCTTTGAAACGAATCCGACTGCCGTGGATCAGAGGAGTGCATGGTCCGTTGATCTTGTTTGACGGCCTCGACCTGTTCGGGTCGCATACCACTCCCTTGGTCATCCCCACTATCCTGTTTTCTCTCATTGCGAGCTTTGATCCTGTCCATGATTATTTCCTGTTCTTTTTGCAGGGTCTCCATCCACCCGGGTCGCATAGCTTGTCCGAGTGACCAGCGGTGCTGTTCGCGTTCCCATTCGAGCTCGGCACTATATCTCGCTGTGACAATCTTTCGGATGTTCTCCGTGGACTCGATGTAGTCAGATGTGTGTATATGCCGAGCCTCAGCGCTGAATGGATTCTCTTTCAGTCTGATTTCCAGGATTTCTTCTGCCTCCGCAACCATGTGACTCAAACTGTCCTCTATTTCCTTTCGCAGCGTGGCCTTCCATGTTTCGTCTAGCTCGATATCAGCATGATATCTGGGGAAGCTGGAGTGTGATGTTTGCATCGGAGTGTGCTATAACCAAACGAGGCAGAATGTTGATCGACAGCGATTTGGTAGCGGACAATGCAGAATCCGCGTGTGCGGGGAGTTAAACAGCATTTTGTGGATATATGCGGTGCGACAATAACAGTCGCATGCGGTGATGGCACACCACGGAATTCCGCGCTGCCAAAGGTTTTGCCAAACACAAGTAAACACAATGATTTGGTTGTGCACCTCGCCACTAATTTGTCTGTAGGTGCGAACTCACATTCGCAGTTTCATCAATGGGTGTCATGGTTGATTAGCGTACAGCTTCAATTTCGGCGTCAACATCATCACTGATTACTGGATTTCACCCATCTGGCAGCTGCCGCCATTCATTAATCCATTAACCGCCCCTATGTCCTCCGACGTCCCGTCAGCTAGCCGGTCAGAGTGACGTGAGAACCAGCGGGTGGACTGTGCCTTGAATTGAGGGGTGATTGCAATAGCGATAAGAGGTTCTGCGCGAATGGGGATGGTGGGGTCGATGTCGTGCCCCCAGGTCCATGCACCTGTGAGAATCAATTTTGGATGTTTATTTTACCCCCAGACCTGCGACGCAGGTGCGAGTAGGCCTGGCTCCAGGATGTGAACGCATCATCGCACGATGGGCGCTACCCATGGCGACATCGGAACGGAGACTGGAAGCCATGATTGAATAGAAAAAAAGTGGTGTCCATTGCGCAGTCACTGCTATGGATGGAATGCCTTGAGCGCCTATCGTTTGTTCGAAAAACCCTGCAAGTGCTCAGTACTAGTATCTGGGCGGCGAGAGCAATTGTACACTCGCCAAAAGAATTCTCTCAGTGACATCTTCACACCCAACAACCACAGAGACCCACATAAATATCACGCACTGGCACACATATCGTTATCACCTCCATTGTCGAGCTCTCAACAACAAATCCTCCTGGCGATCAGATCAACATTCTGTACTTTGACTCTTAAAAAAGCCAAGGTTCTCTTTCCCTCTGGATTATGTTCTGCGACGTGTTATTAGCTGCCCAGTGCATTTGTCGCTTTTCTGTTACATACAATGAGCCGAACGTCACGGTGCGTGAGCTCTACCTCAAATTCAAGTTGTTCAGCTGCGTCAGGATCATATTCAGGCTCCGGGCCACCTCTGCCGCGCCAACCTTGACCGTCTCTCGCTCCTCCGCCACGACCTTGCCCAAGAACTTTGTCTCGAATCGGTCAGGGTGCCACCGCCGGAGGTGCTCCTTCACCCGGTCCCTCGTCGTCTGCGTCTTATCCCCGTCTGGGGAAATGATGTATGCGCTGATCTCCGAGAGGGTGATCTCGTGTGGGTCGGAGGGCGCCCAGAGCATCGGCCACGGGAAGGCATGCCACCGTAGCTCGCCCATGGTACTCAGGACCTGCCACTGGCGTTGGTGCTTGATGAATACCATGGCCCTCTCAGGCGTGTGTGGGCGTTTGAGGCGGACCTGGCGCGCATTTTCCAGCTGCTCTTTCTCTCGGAGAAAGACTTCCCGCTGCCTTTCAGCGAATTCGGACTGTCGCTGGGCCCAAGCTGAGATTTCTACTTCAGATAGTCGGGTGGATGTTGAGGTTGCTGCTGCGGATGATCGGACGGGCGATGGCGATGGCGGGCCCGGTGGGGTGGCTAAGGGTCCAGGCGGCGGGATTTTCTGCGTGGGTTTGGCTGAGGAGGCTGGTCTCGTTGACGATCTCGTTGTTTCAAAGGTGGAATCTTCTGAGGACGAATGCTCAATCGCACTCCCGATCTCACTGGTGTATTGGCGTGTCTTTTCGTCTGGTTCGCGAGGGACCTCCAATGTTTGCTGGATACTCAAGTTCCGCGACCTCTCCACTTCCATACGTCTTTCCTCTTCCCTGCGACGTCTATCTGCCTCCATCCGCAACTCCTCTTCCTTGCGTCTCTCCCTTTCTTCACCTATGCGCCTCTCCTCATCCACATGGTGTCTCCCCTCTTCCCTGCGCTTGTTCTCTTCCTTGTGTGCGTGTCTCTCTTCTTCCATGCGCATCCTTTTTTCCCCGCGCTTCTCCTCAAAAATCCTCTGTTGCTCCTGCACATAAACTGGCCTCTCCCTCGGGGGCGCCGGGAAAAATCTGTCCTCTCCTGCGCGCCCACGTTTCGACTCTACCGATCGGGCCTGTGCATCTAACTCTTCCGCGCGCTTCATAGCATCCTCGTCGCGCCTCCTCTTTTCCGCCTCGCGCTTCTTGGTTTCCTTTTCATGTCGATCGATCCCCTCCTCCTTTAACCGGACCTCCTCCTCCATCACCCGCACCAATTCTAGCCTCACTTGGGCCTCTTCGTTTAGTAGCCGAGCCTTTTCAATCTCCCGCTTGGCTGCTTCCTCCATCTTGTGCACACCCAACTCCCGCTGCCGCATCTCAACCTCCCTCCGCCGAGCCCCAATATCCCCAAAGCCCCCACCCGACGCGGGC
>QGOG01003682.1:0-18516 GCA_003313185.1 Collybia sp. MG36 | reverse complement strand
TTGCTAAGTGACCTCAGAGCTCAGCGATTGCTTTGACGTCTCGTGTTAGCAGGACGTAACAGATTAGGTAGGGAGTCGGATGTTGGCCGGATGGACATCGCAGCGGGATGAGGGATAGCCATAGTCAGGGTACCCCCGTATTTCAGAGGGTGATATCGTCTGGAATTATTCGAATTGGCGGTCGGCTAAAGTCAAGCCAAATAATCTGAAAAGTGGTAGTATCAGATGCATCAGGGGTCGAGCCTTTCAACACGACTGAGACTGTCGATACGGAGCTCCACATTAGTGACGGTCCTTGGTAAACGAATGTGGGGTATCCAATCCAGAGCTCGATGGGAGAGATGGTGACGGATGGAAAGGAAAACGCCCCATGGGAGGCCACGGATGGCTTTCCCACGGGGGGGTAGATGGTGGTACGAAGTTGAATGTGATGTGGCTGCTCAGTGAGTCAGTCTACCATTGGTCCATTGCCAACAGTTCATCTACTTGTGTCTCGTGACAGGTCGGTCTTTCAATGCCGAATTTCAATTCGTGTGGTGGAAATTGGGAGCACGTGACCGCGGTTGAGACTTGCATCGTGGTTGGAAAGTCTCACCTGCTTTGTCGTTTCCCATCCTCATCATTCTCATCCCCGCCCATTAGAATGTTACCATCGCCGCCCACTTCGCGTCGCCAATCACCTCCACGAACACCAGTTGAAAATCTTCAGCAATCCCGGGCAACCTCAACACCAACTTCTGATGACTCTTCCATAATTGACGACCTTTCATTTGAATACGTCCTAGATCTAGAAGGAAAGGTTGTCCGTGAATCCAAGGGCTCCTCAAAATCCAACAACTCATCACCCCCGACACCCCAAGAAACACACCTGCAACCAGATCCGCCACCGGCTCAGTTCCAGAAGCCCCCATCACCAATTTTACTCAATTCGCCGGTCAGACGCGGTTCATTGTCGCGTTCGGAGAGCGCGTTTCCGATTCTTAGCGGCCCGTCAGCGGATCGGCCAGCGGCACCGCGCTCCTTCCAACGCGTTGCATCAGGCCCATTGCTGACCCCAGCCTCAACATCGCAGCAATCCAGACCGCGAACCCTCCCCCGAAGGATCACAATTGAAGACCAGCCATCACATGACATACGTACCCGAAAACAGCAGGCGAACGATGACCTCCGTGCCCGCATGCACCACGATTCCCACCAGGACGAGAAGGAGAACACACCAAACGAGGCAGAGGAGCTCCCGTACCTGTCGAACAAACGCCAGTCCCCCCCACTCTCATCGCGGGCGGTGTCTGCTTCAAGGATGGCACAAGCACGGGCAGCATATTCCGTTGGAGGTGGTAGCAGGCCGCTCACCGATGTTCCCCCGCGCGGGCCTCATGCACGTCAAGTTCTCCCAAGTTCCAGTCGCGTTACTAGGGCGGCCAAAACTCCGGCTAAACATTCTCCGATCGGCCGCATTTCCGAGGCCTCATGTAGTGAAAGTGAAAGTGCCGTCAACGAGTTTCCCACAGTTGGCGGTGGCGATGAAACCGACACCGGTATGTTCCTCTCCCCGTTGACCGATGGACCATTTGATAACATTGTCACTCGAAAGCCGATGAGGAGCCGCCAGATCAACCATCCGCCGCACATGGTAATGGTGCGCCTGGAAGCACGACTGCTCGTCAGCGAACCTATGCACTCGCATCTAACTCGTTGGGTCAATCCTCCAACTCAAGACCACGCAGGTCCGCTAGCGTTAGCGATGCGTTACGTAGGCCTCGTTTTGTCCCTTGCGAGCGCCCCATACCATACTGATAGACTGTCGCTATACCAGACCAGGGTGAACCGGACCTTAATCTTCCCCTCGTGATGTATCAGCAGCTGCAACAGTCAAACTCGCGACCCGGCACGAGTCTTGGGTTGAATGCAGACGCGAGCGCTGGGGCACGAAGGGTAGTTCCAGAGGAGCGAGAAAGGCAGGAAGTGGAGTTACGTGTGGAATATAAAAGTTTGCATCATGGTCTGCACCTCCAATCTCTTTGTGATTCCCCAACTACTTACTGATATGAAAATTAGAGTCTCGTAGGGAACATGAAGAGCTTGACCGTGAGTGTTCAGAATAATGGTATTTACCGGCCGCCTCTCACACCACCGTCACCACACAGGGCATACTACAAGCGATGCCGAAAGCCGCCAATCACCCTCCCCCACGCATAGCGCCAATCGCCTTCGGGCGACCCATCGACGGCGCGACTCAGACACGCTGCGCTCTGTGAATGCCCCACCTTCCGGATCACCCACGGCTGTTGACCTTCCGCCGCGTTTTTCACCGTCCGCTCGTGCTATTGCCGCTGCAAATGCAAAACACCGCCGCAGCCCAACGGCGCCCGAAGTTCCAACGACCAGCGGGATGCTCGCACCCGCACCTGCAGGCCCAAATAGTAAAACATGGGCATCAGGTAACCGGGATGATGGCTATGTGTCTGGGCGGGAGAAGGAGTCGCGCGAGAATGGTAGACAACTGCCGCCAGCACCTACGCATCAGCCCCAACAACAGCAGTACGCGGCCCCCACCCCTGTTATCGCGGCTCCAGCAGCACCGGCGCAGCTCAACCGACATATTGTGGTATGGCCACTCCCCTGCACATTTTCCCTCGCTTAACATGGCACATACCTTTAGGTAAACAAAAAGCCCTATGCCCGTCTTGATATGATCGGCAAGGGTGGATCATCGCGCGTCTACCGGGTACTGAATCACGCCAATGAGCTATATGCAATTAAACGTGTAGCCCTGGATAAAATCGACTCTGATACAATGAGTAGCTATATGAACGAGATAGCATTACTGAAGCGTCTAGAGGGGAACAGCCGCATCATCAGATTGATTGATAGCGAGGTCAAGGCCGGGCCAGGGGGCAGCAAAGGCCATCTTCTGTTGGTGATGGAGTGTGGTGAAGTCGACCTGGCGCGCCTTTTGAGCGATCAACAGAAGGAACCGGTGAATATGACATGGGTCGCATACTACTGGCAGCAAGTGGGTATCTTCCAATTCCATATGCTCCTTGTTGAGATCCCACTTCAGATGCTTCAAGCTGTGCATGTGATCCATGAAGAAAAGATTGTACATTCAGATCTGAAACCTGCAAACTTCGTGTTGGTTCGTGGGCAGCTAAAGCTGATTGATTTCGGGATTGCCAATGCCATTGCCAACGACACCACTAATATCCAGCGGGATCATCAGGTACGTCTTATTCTAATCATACCTCAGCCCGTCATTTAAACTGCCGCCCAGGTTGGTACGGTCAATTACATGAGTCCAGAGGCAATTGAGGCTCCCGATGGAATGAGACGGCTGAAGGTCGGGCGTCCCAGCGATGTCTGGTCACTGGGATGCATCCTCTACCAGATGGTCTACGGCCACCCCCCATTCCAACATCTTTCGACGTTCCACAAAATGAGGGCCATCCCTGATCTTAGTTACAACATCGACTTCCCAGAATACTCCACACCGACCTTGTCGAATACCCGGAGTAGTACTGGCAGCGCTACAGGCGAAACGGCGTCGCCGAAGCAGGCAGATCACTTGAAACGACGGGTACGGCGGGATGTTATTGAGGGGATGAAGAATTGTTTGTGCCGTAACCCGAAAGAAAGAGCAACAATACCACAACTAATGGAACAAGACTGGCTAGCAATGAAAGAGCGTAAGTCTACCTGTTTCTATCAAAGCTCGAACAATGATTCTGATTCCCTTCTCCTGCCTAGCCCCAACCTCGAGAGAGCTTCTTGCATCTGATGAAACAGTGATCAATCCACACTACATGGAGCAGCTGCTGCAGTATGGTATTAAATTGGGCCAAACACACGGTGGAGAAATGAGCCCAGCAGAGCTCTTGCGGGACGCTGAGGTACGATATCATTTCTCCCATCAGAATTGCTTCCTAAGCGCTTAATGCGCACCTTCCATCCACAGCGTCTCGTTATCGAACTCAAATCAATCCAAGCTGCCCAGACATGAAACGTTCACCGCACCGCACTCATCAGCTGCATCATTCCATCTTTCACTGCTATGTTTGGGTGTCTTTATGCATCATGGACCCCGCACACCCATATGTGCGACGCTGTGGCCCATGTGCAAAAACAATCCCACACTGACCCCGCTTGTCGTCGCTATCATGCTGTCCTTCTCCTTGTATGTACCCGCTCTATGCAATCTGTATCAGAATCTCTTCAGACCACAGCGTCAGGTTTTCATTTCTTCGTCTAAATAGCCCCGCTCTCTCCTTCCCCTACTCCACCTGAACAATTATCACACATTCGCATCACATTTTGCATTTCATTTAGGTATCTAGCTCTTGCCCTGGAAAACCCTGTCGTTGTATATAAACACATGCCCCAGCCCCTGTTGCTATACGTGCACCTCCCGAGAAGTAAAATCTTTTCACGAAAACAGCCAATGGCATTGATAGATATCTGCCCTTATTATCATTGGCGTTGGTGCGATGGGCACCTTGGCAGCTGGGTCGATAGATACGATCCGAAATAGTAATCATCAGTCTGTATAAGAGAGCAAATGCGCCACACTGACATCCTCAAGTTTGCTTGTCCCGCGGGCCCCAACCCTGATGATCAGAATTTGGAATTACAGTCGAAAACCTCTCCTAACATATACCATAGGTTTCTCAGATTCCCGAGACCTGCAGTGCATAGGCCATACCTATTTCTCAAATTACCGTAGACACACTTGGCAAAAATGAACCGAGATACATTCACTTCTTCCAAACTATGGCCCGAAAACGTATTGAAATCCTCGGGAAAGGATTGAAAAATTTACACAAAGACATCCGAGCCAGAAAAACGAAGCTTGAAGCTCAAATTCACGCAGGGATGAACATTGGCTGGATCATAGGGATGGGAACCTGCCAGTGGCTGATGGAGGCCAACATTGATATTGATGATCCTATTGCGCGGAAATTAGAGGGGATGTTGTGTTCAGTTGGGAGTATCTCCCAGACTCCCACCAGCCGCCTCTGAATCACCGACTGCTTTGCTCGAAAATGATTCCCATCTTCTATAATGCCTAATAAACACGTAGATAACACCCTATAGATCACTAGTATGCGTCTCCGTACAATATGCGTGAAATTTTACCGCAACCCACACCAGTCGATCATGCATCGATCGTAGTTAATTTCCTGGATATGGAATGGCCCGATCAACCGAGGGTAAACATGTCAGTTTCCGATCACCCAGGGGCGATGCTTACTGCCCTGGGACGGGTATCGTCAAGATGCTGACGAATAGTTTAATAGATTTTGTGGCCCCGCAGCAGAGCGAATACGATAGTACAGGACGCGTATATGGCAAGTAATAGATAGATAGGGAAAGTATGTTTGTGCAGGTGGGCGGGGACACCAGACGAGAGAGAAACAAAACGGACAGTACATCATATTACCGCCTCCCGCCCCCCTACTTCACTTACTTGGCGTGGTGGAACGGAGGGTCATCGTACCCAACCTCAGTGTCAATGGTGATCTTGACGCCAACGTTCGGTGCATCTCGGGGCTCGACGACCGCGCCGTCTACGAGGATACCGCCCTTGCCCTCATTGACGCTGGACTTGCCATCGGCGTCGACACCCCATTCGCCCTCAGGCTTCGTGCGCATCTCGTCAAGCGTATACGTGTGCGGCGCATGTGTAGATATGTTGGTAGGCGCGCCCGAGCGCGTGGAGATGACGTGCGTGGTGCGCGAAGAGCCAGTGGCACCGGTAGAGTTGGAGAGGGCAAAGGAACCGCCATGCACAAGTGTGCCGCGCACAGAGAGAATGATGCGCAGGGTCATGGACGTGGTAAGCACTGCGGCCATGCTGTATAGGGTTAGCGTCTGAACTTTACGTGAGAGGGGGAGGGGTTACCTCGTGACAATGGTCTTGACGGGGTCGTTGCCACCGGTGGGCTTCATGATGAACCAGAAGAGCATGTTGACCATGTTGACGAGCCAGATAGCCTAAGACAAATAAGGAATCGTGGGCCAAAAAAAGCTTGAGAATACTCACGCCATACAAGTTGAGACCATCACGGAGCATCAGCTTCCATGAGCTAAGGGGCTTGGCCTGGAGTGACTTGATGGAACGCATCAGGGCAAGTCCGAACTGCATCACGATGTCAATGATGGAACAGAGGGGCACCGAATGAAAAATACGTACGGTCACGGTATAGAGCAGTGTGGGCGCTACCCAGTAAATACCAACCCAGTTGTGTTTCGGGCCTGCGATACAACCTTGTCCTTCGAGGAGGGGGACCGCTGATAGTGGGTGTGATAACGATAGTATAGGGAGAAAAGAGAGAACATACAGCGGTAGAAACCACAGCAGATGGCTGTCACGACGATTTGAATGGCGAACAAAGATCCCAATGCGATCAAAACACTCCTATTTTTATCGTAGATGGCATGGACACGGATGACATGAACGACTGAGGGGGCAAGTCAGTGAATTGGATTGCGGGAGAGCGGAATGTGTACCAGAGGTCGCAGCAAGAAGAATGGCGGTGCAGATAGGTTCGAAGAGGTAAAAGTGGCTGCAGGACTGTTTGGGAGGGGTTAGTTGATGGGTTCGAACCCTGACAACGACATACATCTTGAGTCCACTTTGTATCAAAGAACGCGACCGCTGAAGGGGAGGATCAAGGGAAGTCCTGGAGGTAATATGAGAGAAATACTGACCGACGACGATAAACTCTACAGGCATGAAAACCCGAAGAAAGTGAAAGAGGATTTTGAGCGCAGGCCAGCCCGGAGTCTTGATGAGCCTCCATGTCCGTGGGGAAAGCACAAGGGTATCCCAGGCTGCCACTGTGAGGGTGCAGACGAGGAAATACTTGTGAGCGCTGAGGTGGGGAGGAAGGTTGAGGGACGGTGGGAGAGCGTCAGCGAGGGACATGATGGGTGAATGGAGGAAAGACAAGGAGCTTGACAAGCGATATATAAAACAAATCACTGATGCCCATTTCTGATTCCATCAACTCCTTTTTTTCCTAGGTCTCCGGGGTCTCCCCTGTCGCCAAACTGATAATAATATCTTTTATTTTATTTATTCATTTTAATTGATGGTCATCTCCCTTCCATTCCGGCCATGCCAGAATCCCCGTCCCCATCCCCAGACAGCGACCAGGACAAGATTCGCTCGTCCAGTAACCTATACCTGTGTGTTTTCTTTTTGTTCGCATTTGACTCTACCGTTGACCATAATCTACAGGGTTACTTTCCTCGCGACCTTGTTTCTACTCCTCTTCGTCTCCTTTGCCATAGTCCTGCGTTCCTTCATTTTGCGCAGACGATATCACCGGTACATCAACGGGTTCGTGGACGATGTCATTGTTACCCCTCGCGCCCAGGGCTCACGCAAGCGGCGTCTTGGCACTCGCCCCAAATTCCACGATACATGGATCGAAAACGGCGGCGCGACATGGAGGGATATGATGGTATTTTTTTTCGTTTCATATTGGGCCTCTGTCCGCTCAGCAGTGGAACAGCCGCTAGCAGCAGTCAAACAGACGAAATGTTGGCCCTCGCCCGCCAATCCATCAGCTGCACCTCCTAGGTCCTCTTCTCGGTTCCTGATGCTCCTGAAGCGGGTGCCTCCAGCCCCTCCCCCCCTTCAGACGGCGGCAAAACCCGCACCGAAGACTCGCCACATTTTCCAGGTTGCTGTTCTCGTTGCGATGCCAGCCCCTAATCGCCCTCCCAACTTGTCGTCGTCCTCCGTTGACAAAATTGGTCCCGAAGACGAGGAAATCCCCGAGGTGGTGCTTGGCGTCACTCGGATCCTGTTCAAGTAATACCTGAATTACCCCTCTGTTCGCTTTGTTGTGGCCCATGCTCATCCACCCTGATGCCTCACGCTTTACTTACTGCACATACACTTTCATTCAATTAGACACAATCTATTTTACGTGTACGAATACTCGGGTGGTTCCACGGGCTCCCCCTCCTGATTGCCATCACAATGCAGCGCGTTTTGATCATTACGATCATTTTTCAGTCCAGCCCCATCGCCTCGCTCTCGACTTCCTCGTCGTCCTCGCCGTCCTCAGACAGCTCCTCGTCGAGCTCTTCTTCAGAGTCGGACGCTTCAAAGAACTCAAGCGACTCTAGGTGCGCGCGAAGCCATTTTTCGTCGCGCTCCTCCAGCAGGTCTTCCTCACACATGAGTACGTGCTTTAGTGGCACCCCCGTAGCCCGCCGCTGCTCCACGAACGCGCGCATCTTGAAACCATCTATGCCGGTTGTCGTGACTGTCTCCAGGCGGGGGCAGTACGCGGTCTTGCCCCCTGCGCCGGGGCGCGACTTCATGAGAAGATCGAAAAATACCTCCTCCGCGCCGCTGCAATTCAGGTTGACTGACCTCAGCTCACCGAGCTGGGTAAGCATTTCCTCCACAGCGCGGTCATTGCATGGAAGACCAGAGATCTTCAGGTGCGCGAGACCAGCGAGGAGTGACTGTGTCTTCCCGGGCATCGGGCGCGCGAGCTGGCGCGCAAACTCGGTATAATCGCCGCCGTCATAGTCGAGCGCGAGGCTGTGTACGTTCGGTGCGACGAGAATCTCCATGAGGCCCTGAATATACGCCGCATCGTGGTAGCACAGCACGAGGTCGTTCAGGGCCGACAGCTCGATTGGGTCCGGGCCCCATTCCGCACGCGTGCCCGCGGGCCCAGAGAGGCACAGCGTGAGCGTACTCAGGTTCGGGGACGCTTCGAGAAGCTGCTGGAAGACGGCAAAGGAGGGTCGCACGTCTTTGGCGTGGTATGCGAGCTCGAGGTCGTTTAAATCGCGTAGGAAGGATAGGGATGGCTCCCACGCAATGTGCACGCCCCAGAAGGCGGTCTCGCGTAGTCGCGGAGCGTTGCCGTGGAAGAGCAGGAAGGACTTGTTGTACTCGGGGGGTGTGAACTCATCGTACTCGTCGCAGGTCTCGTAGTGATAGAGCATGAGCACCTCGAGTAGCGGCGCGGCGTCGCACTCCTCGAGGCGGCTGAGGAGAATGAACATGTATGGGTAGGACGATACAGCGAGCTCAAATGAGCGCCATCTGGCGACGTGCGGGATAATGAGGTTAAGGATCTCCTTTAGGTCTCGTTCAGAGTAGTAGTTCATTTTTCGCTCGGGGACGGGGGCACTGATGGAGGGGGTGCCACCGAGGGATATGTTGTTCAAGTCGCAGGGGTTCAAGCCGGCACGAGTTGAGTCGTTCAAATCGTGAGGGTGCATGCCGCCGTATTCATTGTCAGTAACACTGTCGGGGATAGTGCAATCGATGCAAAGGTCGAGTGGGAGGCTCTTCGAGCGCTGTATCCATGTGCGGGCGCAATCAAGTGAGTACCCGGCGGCATGGAAGCTCAGTTTTGTCCAAAGACCGGGCGACTCGATGACCACGCTCCTCCAGTGTTGGCACACATGCGATACCAACATCTGGAATGGCAATTCATCCTTCTCGTCGTCCTCATCGTCCTCGCTAAGGTCACCATCCTCCAGCGCTGTGTCCATGGCCTCGTCGTCTACCTGCACGACCTTTCCCGGGGGGTTCACCCGCTCCTCGTCCTCGTCCGTATCCCACCCACCCAGCAGATTCAGCTGGTCCCCATATTCATCGTCCGAGTCATCGCTCTCCATCTCCTCCTCCTCCATCTTGGTCCCTACCGCAAAAATGTGCGCCAGGATTTCGTTTGGAAGGCCATTCACTGGACAGCCTGTTGTGGGTGGCACGAAGGGGTTATTCGCCAGCATGCGTGATGCTGCTATTTTTACGGCATCCGTAAGCTCTAGGGAGGGGTCTGCGGCGAGTAAGGCCTGTGCAGATTGCAGGATGTCGCGGTTGAGTCGTGTTGCATAAGGTGGTGCTGGGTCCATCAAGATGGTGGTCAGCAGAAGAGCAATACTATCTAATCTAATCATCAATCAAGGTGCGCTTTTTTCAAGATTTTTTTTTTTCATATGGAATATTTTGGCATGAGGCATGGCATACAAAGTGGGCGGTGCAGGCAGGGAATGCAGCGATAGATTGACCACAATCGTCGTCGCCACTGCACATCTACTCCTCATCCTCATCCCCGCCTTCCTCTTCCTCTTCCTCCTCTTCACTCTCTTCTTCCTTGGCGGCCTCCACAACTGCAGTGGCAATACGGTCCAGATCCCGCTGCCCGTCCTGTGAGATCCGACGCCCGCCATTGTCGCTCTTCTCGAGCACGCCGATGCGCTCAAGGGACTGACACACCTTGCGCTGCACAGATGCGCTCGAGTTCGCATGGTGCGATGGCCGATTGCCCCGCCTGTTGCGTCCGCCGTGCAGCTTCGTGAGTGCGCCGATGCCCACGTCCTTGCGCAAGTATATGTGGCGCGCTACCGCGGCTGTCCTACACGTGTAAGTACAAGTGCCTAGAAGAATGGGAGAGACGCACCGGCACGGACGTAGTACCAATCGGGGTCATACGGTGCGAGCTCCTTGAACGAGCCTGTTTTGACGAGGTCGACCCACGTAGGGACTTCAAGTTTTCCGGAGCGTTTTAGATGTGATGCGTATGCTGCAATAAAGGCGTCTGCGCTGCATTTGCTATGAGATACTCCTGTACGTAGGGTAGGGGCGCACATACCCTATGTCTCGTACTCCGGGCATGGTATTTGTTGTTGCGGGCGGCAACGACGACGGTGACGGCTTTGTGTGTTGTTTGCTGTTGGGCGCAGAGTCTGCGGCTTCGGGAATTACCGTGGTACTGTATAGTTCCATTTATTATTATTATTTATTTGTGGGCTACTCTCTTATTTGTCGCCACTCTGTGTCGAGAATGGCCATCGAAAATGTATCTCTCCAGTCTCCGTCAATCCATATCATCTTCCGGTGTCGACCCTCTTCTACGAATCCCCTAAGAAAATGAGTCAGGTTGGAACTATACATACACAAGACACTGACACGTCGGTGTAACACTTCTTGGCACGCTCGTTACCCTCAAACACTGTCAACGATACACGGTGCATCCCAAGGCGCATAATCGCATAGTCCACCATGAATCGCGTGATCTCTTTTCCGTAGCCGTTCCCCCAGCTACGTTGTGCCAGCACGACAAAGAATGTCGCGTTGCGGTTCATCGGGCTGCTCAGAGGTGCCAGGCCCGTCACCCCAAGCGGCACTGAGAGCCCAGGGGCAGTGGGTGTGCGCTCTTCGACAATGAAGTATGCGAGGGCGCGGTCAGCGTTGGCCTGGATCTTGGCGATGTGCGTCGGCCCGCGGGGGACGACGTAGTCCTCCTCGACCCACTTGGCGACTTCGGCGTCATTTAGAAGGCTGAGGAGGAAGGGCAGGTCTATAGCGGTGTACGCTCGGAGGCGGAGGCGGGCGGTGGTGTACATGTTGGGGTCAGGCTTGCCCAACTCCTGGAGTGTTCTGTATATATCTAACTGAGGGGCGGTAACTCATGTCCCTATGTCATGACTTCTTTTTGTCTTCTGACACTAGTCTTAATCAGCAAGAACAGCGAACGCTACCGCAGTCACTGCGGCCCCGGTTTATTGTTCACCAGCAAGTCCTCTGACGATATTACCCTGGAACATCTGGTCAGATGATCGTCTAACCTCTCTACATCTCCCGTGGTCGCGGTGTTCACCCATCAATATTTCAATCCTTATCTGCGGCAGAAATTTGGCGTCGTGTCAACCGACGCTAGACCTCCCACCACACATACGAGTCTATATATCTTAGATTTGCATCTGGAACCTCAATCTGCACTCCTAGTGGGACTACCCGACTCAACGACGGTGCACACCCTCGAAACGCCTGCACAAAACGTGGAACCGATCCTCAAGGGAGTAGTGGACTATCTGTGGAGGATCAACTTCATTATTCATGTGTATGGGACCTGAAGTGGGCTTTCGTAGGTCGTAGTGACCTCCAGATCCGGGGACGAACGCAATAATTGGGCGGCTTGACGCTAACATCTTCGAATTCCGGGCTCTCCCTCGAGCCTGGGGGGCCGCGATCTCCAAGGTAGCCTGATGGTGTGACCTACCCATAATGCCTCCAACCAGTGATCTGCAGGGCCTCCAGTGATGTGTCGTCACTAAGCCCCGCAAGGCTGGTATCTGCTGTTATTGTCATGTAGGAGAGTCACCCCTAGTGGTCTGAGAACTACTACCACCGCTGATGCCCTGCTTAATTCGGTGCCACTCGCTGTCCAAGATTCCCATGAAAAATGTATCCCTCCACTCCCCATCGATCCACACGATCTTGCGGTGCCGCCCTTCCTCAACAAACCCCCTAAACTACGGACACAAGCGGCTTACACATCGCTATAGCACTTCTTGGCGCGGTCGTTGCCCTCGAACACCGTCAACGACACACGGTGCATCCCAAGGCCCACGATCGCATAGTCCACCATGGACCGCGCAATCTCCTTCCCGTACCCATATCCCCAGCTGTTGCGCGCCAGCGTGATGCAAAACGTTGCGTTGCGGTTTTTCGCGTCGCTCAGGGGCACCAGGCCTGACATCCCGAGCTGCGTGGGGGGCCCGGCGGCGTTGGGTGCGAGCTCCTCAACGATGAAGTATGCAAGAGCCCGATCCGCGATGTCTTGGATCTTGGCAATGTACGCTGGCCCGCGCGGGGCGAGAAAATCTTCCTGGATCCACTTGGCGACCTCTGGGTCGTTGTAAAGGCTGAGCAGGAAGGGGAGGTCGGCGGTGGTGTACGGGCGGAGGCGGAGGCGGGCAGTGGTATACATGCTGCAGCTGGGGAAGTCGGGCTTGCTCTTGGCTTTGATGTTTCTATGTTATGTGTCTGGTTGACTGGAATCCGGTGACCATGGACTATGGTGGTTCTTAATTTGACATTTTGACTCGAATATCGATCAACATGGATGCTGCCACTGGGAAATTTGAGGTGTCATGCATACAAACCTCGTGCACATATAGGAATGCAGGGATATACTCTTCCACGAGGTCGTCGTCTCCCCCGCCCCCGCACTGATGAGCTCTCTGGCTCAGGATTCAAAACTTTCTTCCTTTCCTCACGATATTACACTCTCCCCGCGGCTACCCAGAATGGGCCAGTGATCATGCGCAAGAACACTCTAGAGCGGAGCGACGCGATTATCATCTTGGCTCCACAATTACTTGTACAACACATTCAGCTACAGGCTTCATATGAGGATCTGGAATCTCAGGTACAACAGCTCAGAGCCGTGTTGAGTATGTACAGGATTCGGTCGAGACAAAACCTCAGGCGTGGTCAGGACGAAGGCGCCACTTTAGGGCACTATGACACAGTCATGGGATACACTGGTGAGCCTCATCTTTCAGACTCTTCACGTTGTAAGCTCTGTTTCTATCACACCGAAGCCGACCGAATGATCTGTCTATAGAACGGAATTCATGATGGACGTTTGTGGTGGTGCCCAACCGGGCCACCCACGCACCCCCCTCTCTACGCAGCAGCGCCTTTGGACCATAGCGTATATTGCAACCACATACGTCCACACTTGACGTGCTCTTGAAGGCCACTTCCAGGTATAACACAGCTAGGATAGTACAACGCCGGACAGACTCGACCTACACTTACTGTTGTTGCCGTTCTTGAGCTCTCACCAGATCATCACCCCAAGGATTGAGAACACACCAAGTACCCTGGTCGAGGCGAACCATATCAAGAGTGTCATCGTCCTGGCAACATCAAGGTGTTCCCCAGAAAAGATGCCACTTGCACGGCCGTCGCGTCTGCTCTGACTAGTGATCCCTCATGTACGGGTATACTCAGCATGCCATGGGGAGCAATGCACACACGAGCCATTGAAACGCAGGCTAGTACTCTACGGCAAAGATCTGACTCTGGAAGAAATTCTCAGGCTGCGCCCATGGAACCCAATATTTGCGTTTCTCTCCGCGTGTGAAACGGCTATGTATGGGTGGTGTAACACTACTAGTAACATAGCCAACGCATCTATGCACACCGTGCAGGGTCGCCGCTGGATTTTGGGACATTGTGGGTTATTACTGATGATGACAGTGCTCTGGTAATAAAAGGGGTTCACCGGCGACTGTTCAACCCCACAGATGCAGCCCTGATATTGCCCAGGCTGCCTACGCTCCACGCGGCGGTTGGTGCAATGAGAAAACGGATGTCATTGGTGCATATGGGTGTTTAGGTGTGCGGATCCATAGCCACTTGTCTCCGCCGTTTCTCTGATCTCCCTTCTAATTCGAAATGGGATTTCGCTGATTTCTCCAAATCATGAGAAAGACTGAGAACCCACAGCATTACCACACCCCGCGGGTTCACATGGTGAACGGCGATTCAGAGTTGCAATAAGGCTACCGGACTACGACCGCTACTGCCTGAGGTAATGACGCTGTAGGAATAAGACCATCATCCGCTGTGCTCTCACTTTACGAGATCAAACCATCAATCGCCACCTGGTTCCCCGAGCTTCTTCGACTGATTTCAATGGATGAGGCTGAGTCAACGGATGATTGGCTTCCCAATACAATACTATGAGCAGAATAGACATCCATGCATAACCAATCTTGAGATCCCTATATCTACCACTCTGGGAAGACGTGGAGTTAACCTTGTGCAAGGGGTAGAAGAGGTTACTTGAGTCCTGGGCTTACTTTCAACCATGGGCATCAAAAGTCTAGCTAGACGTCTATTCTTGATTCATCTGCAAGTCTTTGTCATGATATATCCATATGACTATCAGATCGCCCGGTGTATGGCGGAATTGAAGAGATGTGACAGCTCTGCTGATACATAGTGAATATACTCCGAGGGCCAATATTCAGTAATTACAATACTCTCGCAGGCATGTAGGTACGCACAAGTCTATAATTTGCATTTGACCTCCACCAGGTTTCTCATACCATTGATGATCTGCTCCGCCTCATCCACCATCCTCCGTAACAACACCTCACAAGTCGGTATATCGTCGATCAATCCGATAGTTATTCCTGCAGACCATATGCCATAATCTGGATCGCCATTCTCATAAACCAGTTTGCCCCGTTGACCAGAGACGAGCTCTCTCAGGTCATCAAACTTGGCGCCGCCCGGGCGGCGCTCGATTTTTACTACCTCAAGCGAGACTTTATTTTTAAATACCCGTGCGGTGTTATTCAGCGTGCGGAAGATATGAACGGTATCCTGTTCTGTTGAAGAAACGATCTTATCCTTGATGTTATGGTGTATGGGGCTAGCGATTTATTCTTAGAAACCCGTATGAGAACGATGTTCTTGTTTCGACACACCTCTCCACCGTGCATAGGAACCGGGTACCTTCGGGATTTAGTCAATGGGAATTTGGTCCTGTAAATAGCTCACCCATATTTACACCCTGTGTAGGACAGTCAGTCATGTTAGATCCAAAGATGAACCAAAATGAGCGTGCACTCACTGCTGCTCCCAACGCGAGCGCTGCCGCGAGGCCACGGCCATCTGCGATACCACCGGAAGCGATGTAAGGGATTTTCAGTTCCTTGGCTGCGCGAGCGAGCTAGGCGCCGTCAATAAATTGAAAGGGAGGAACAAAGAGGCCGACCAAGACAAGCCCCCCAATACTTCTTCCCCTGGGTGACCCGCACCTAAAGAATTCCAGATTAGATATACCATATATAAGGAGAAAACAAGCGACCGCTAGTTGAGCGCACATTCGAAGCCATCAATACTCAAAACGTCAACCCCGTGTTTCTCAGCGCTCTGATAAGCATGGTAAGGTGGATATCGGTAGATGCAAACAACACGTACCTTTGCATGTCTGATAGTTGTGCATTTGTGAAGGACAATGCACCCTTCGCTCTTGAAGTATCTAATCAACGGACCGGCTTGGTGCGATGTGTTAGGGAGGAGTTTGCTAAGCATGAGGTATGATGGGGCGCACGATTGTTGCCAGCTGTTTCAAATATCCGAATGCCTTCTTCGACGGCTACCCTTGCGTAACCAGCATAGTCCGGGGGATTGATTGTTGGCAATAGGGTGATGTTTACACCAATGGGCTTCGACGTCAAGGATTTGGTTTCGCGAATAGCAGTACGTAGGGCCTCTGGCGAGGGTTGGGTAAGGGCAGTCAGAATTCCTTGCGAGTTGATGATCAGGTTTCAAACCGGTTCGCAAGGCAAGGAAAGTGATGAGAACCTAATCCACCAGCTTCAGAAACTGCAGCTGCAAGCTTTGGCACTCCCACCCTACATCTCAATCAACTTGAGCTGATCCAAGGCGGTTCCTGAGACTTACCATTGCATACCCCCTTGCACGATAGGACTAAGGAAGATGCATTCAGTCGATGATTCGAAGCAGAGATATGTGAAAAAACTTACACGCTAATTCCGAGCAGCTTCGTCAATGATGTGGAAATCATTCCGAGTGTGATAGGTAATTCAATGCAGGTCGTGTAATTGCCGGCTGGGTGGGTGTTGAGCGTTAGCCGGATCAAGAGTGGGTATGTTGGTAAAAGTGACCACATACCAGGAAAGTTTGGGACCACTGAAGGTTATAAGCGTTGAACGTTGAACGTTGAAGTGTGGAGGTGATTTCGTTAAATAACCGTTCAAACGTTCAAGCTCAAGTGCTGCATCGATGCCATTTCCTTGTGATTATCAGCAAGTATGATTGTCACATGATTTCACCATAATTACGTTCAACATCGCCGAAACACCTCTCTCTGTATAACTTTTTCCAGGGCTTTGGATGCAGACCGGCTTAGTTATTCATCATCGTTAGGGACTTGAGACCAATGTGTTGCACGATAAGAATTACATAAGATACAATGAAAGACCTCATCGTGTTATTTAAATTCAGGCGGGAGTGATTCTCTTGATCCATTTCTCTACAAATTTGATATGTGCACCATAATTCATAGTCGCATCCAAGGTATCCCTTTTCAAGGAATGAGCAATGAGTATATTCCAAGGTAGATCACGCTTACTGAATAATTCCCTTCTCATCAATAATGAACGTCACTCTCGCGACGTCGATCAATCCAAACATTCCCTTCCCGATCCCGTATGCCTTGAAGGCCTCTCCCTTTTCATCGCTCAAGACAGGATACTAAAGATATCAGGGTCGACCAGGTGCTCAACTGGTTTAAAACTCACGTTCAGGCCATGTTTGTCGACAAATGCTTTCTGTTTCGAAACAGAATCTGGGCTGATACCCACAACCCGAACTTTTGATGGGTCGAGAGCAGGATTTTCTACAACCTGCGTTCGGACCCCTAAAGCTGCGACGGAAATAAGGCCCACCAGTAGACATTGCATCACGGAACTGGCAAGCCTCCTTGGTACAACCATAGGATCCTAATATTGGGTGCTAATATAAGCCCGACTCGACAAAAGACGGGATGAAGGGAAGAACCTGATTTAGGGTAGAAGAACAACACACTTGGCAACCCTCCTTCAGGTGGGAGAGTATAGGAAGCCCCGTTGTGATCTTTCAGAGTAACAGAGGGTGCCTGCTTCCCTTTGAGCGTTTCGTGAGACATTCTGGTGGGGTTCCAGCAAGAGAAGTACAACGAGGAGTCCAGCGCTACTCATGCTATATAAGCATGATGATTATCACGGTTGTCTAGATCCGACTCTTCTTTCAGCCCATGGCGGTCAAACATTGGAGAGGGCATCTGATGAAGCAGAATGTAACAACACAGCAAGTTCAGAGAGGGGGTGGGAATGGATGCAGATGACTTGGCAATAGTATCCGGTCTCGCCAAGCCAGGTGAATACTTACTGGCGTTCACGGGTAGGTACAAAGAACTGAGGTGTGTATATAGATATTTTTGTCGATTGCCGAATGGTTGTTGAATGTCTGGAGACCTTGATAGCCTGAATTCAACTCAACATTATCCATTCCTCCAGGCGTGCGGTCTCGCGCGGTTAGAGGCCCCATCCAATCTCCGGACAATATGCGCCGGGAGGATGCGGGTAACTTGGCGCACCCGTCTTTGGGTTTTGGCCGAGTCTGGCAACCCAGAAGCTTGACTTCTTGGGTACTTGATTGGAGCAATAATGAGCTGGCCCGAAGTTGATCGCACAGGAACGGTTTGCCTGGTATTATGTTCAATTATGGTCGATATACGCAATATCAGGTGGGGCTCGACGACGACGACGACGCGTCACAATGGCCTATTCGTTTTTAGATCCAACGAGATTGGACCCAACCTCTATCCAATTTGCCGACGTTGCTAGCCGAGCTACGCGTGTGATGTAAACCGTAGGCAATTTATGACTGGTTTTGTGCATTCATGGCCTCTGCCAAGTCCACGTTGAGTCAGTATTTTGGAGACAAGGGTAAGAACAGACCAGCGTTCTGTTCCGCGAAGCGCGCACCCACACGTTCGGAGTGCTTGATGAATTTTTCTGTGCAATTCATCACACAAGTTTCCTAGATGTGAGTCAGCCTGGCTAGATGGGCGTAATGTGCATGGTTATTACCTCCTTAGAGGAGAGTGCTTTGCTTGTAAAGTCGTTGCAGCATGAGGTGAAACACTTCTCCACCAAGTT
>QGOG01003675.1:0-10477 GCA_003313185.1 Collybia sp. MG36 | reverse complement strand
TTCGCAGGTGCGGGTGCGGTGTCACAAATGTGACCCGCGGTGTGACCCGTGCCATACCCTACATGTGGATGTTGGCAGCCCTTTGTGGTTTCTCATACACAAGGAGTGCGTCCGCGAGTTTGTTAACCTGCTGCCGGTGTTATATTCAATCGCTTGATATTGAAATACAGTACACACCGCATCCTGGACAGCTGTTTCATGATTGAGAATGGCGCGCCCGGAAAACAGGGGCCGTACAAGATCTCTCCTACTCTTAGCTAGCTAGGGATCGGTGCACCCGAAGGAAGACTCTGGCTAGTTGAAGGAATGGTGCAAACACGGGTCCTTTGTGAATTTGTAAGTCGTCGAGTGAATCACGTCGCACACCTCCAGGTCATTGAAATGAACCTTGAATATTGATGGTTGAGTGGAAGGACATGTTTTGACAAGTGGCAAAGATACCTACTTCATTGGGGCCAACTCTCACTACACGACCTATCAAATGGCAGTTCAGTAAATAACCCATATAAAATGTAGTGATCGCGGCGAGTGGTGGTCCGGGGACTTTCGCGGACGAGAGTTCAAACATTCATGCATCATGGTGCACTTGTGATCAGGCCGCACGAACCAATTGCGCGTATTTGATTGTGGTGGCAACAGGCTGTATACTTTGCATCTCAAGGGCAAACCCAGGGCAAGTGAACGAAAGAGGACCAAGCACCGATGATATACAATGGCCTCAGGACCAGGCTGAGAGTTGAGAATAAGCCGCAAGAAAATAACGAAACGATTCAGGTTCCTGCAAGCTCGGAAATCGCTATCGCTCTCCTGTTTTCTCTGGTGCCCTCCGAGCCCCTCATGGTGTTCTCACCACACATCGTGCCGTCCAAGTCTCTGTGGCTGTTTATAATCTACCAACACTAGCACACGTAGCACATCCCGAGGGTTTACAGGGCTACGCGGGGGAGATGCACGCGCTCTGAAGGTGGTCAAAAGGAGTGCAAATTCCGAATTGAGGAATCGTCTTGCAATATTTGGACGTACGCAGCTGGTCGAGTGTAAATTCAATCTCCTCTCCAAGGGCTCTGCCGTACTTCGCTCCAACTATTTCTTTGGAAAGGCGGCACTGCGCTGCAGGTCTTGCGGGAGGTCAGCTTCACAAACCAGCCACCCATTGGCTCCTCGTCGCTTGTCTCTTGCCACTGATCGATATTATATTGTTCTGGTCGTTTCTGGCGTTCAGTGAGTACTTTTTTCTTTTGGTCATTATACACGAGTACCACTTCCTTCCAAGCCTCAAACTCCCGCTTCGCATTGTCACCGACAAAAATTTTTTAGAGTACCGAGGAAGATGACTCGGAGTAGGGTTCGACCTGCTGTTCAATGTCAGTTGTGCATTCCATTTCCAACTTTCAATTACACACATTCTGCTCATTTTCCCTCCAATTCAGGTCCGCGGGCTCCATACACCTAGTATTTGCATCCTCTCGGGGCCTATAAGAGTCGACGTTAACCTGTCTCGTCAAAAGCTCGACGACTTGCGCTTGAACTTTTTCCAGGGCCTCCGTACCTTTTTGACAGGGGTTACAATGGCGATTTCGGTGTCGACGTGGGATCCGGCGGCTGGGGAGTAGCATTGGTAATGGTGGTGGCAGCGCGTGAAGTGCACCAGATGGACGCCCAATGTCAGGAAAGTTGTGACCAATGTATTTATAGAAATCGGTGGCGGGGATGGAGCTGGGGGTGGGACCAAAGGAGAATGTTCAAAGGTCTGTTCTATCGGAGACTCGCCAATAACGCCACCACTGCCAAAAAAACAGCTTTTCCGCGCTTTCGATATGAATCATACCAGATTCGATCCAGATCCTCATGGATGCTGGGAATAGCATCTTGGCCGGGTTGCCAACCTGGGAGCAGAAGGCAGCCGAGAGCAGTTTGTCTGCAAGTCATTTTAACTGGGGCTTGGGAGACACGGTGAAAGGAGCAGCTGAGGACAATTTGGCTATGAGTCACTTAGATTCAGGTATTTTTTTTCTACTTTTTGGTCGAGACTCAAGTGGAAGCATTAGCGTCTGCCATTGGGTGGGAGCTCGGGGAACGCGAATTGGGACACATTGGATATTTAATTACAGCTGTTTTCAGATCTATACGGAATCATAAATTCTTCAAAAATTTTGTTCTGGCTGTTTATGTAAGAATCAGAGAGGACCCCGGAAGATGCTTGCAGAGTCCAAGGTCTTCCTCGACGCTCTGAGTCGTTCAACATGCCTTGCCGACATGTCTCCCGCGATCTCAAAGAACGGATCCCTTACCTTCGGTATACTGAGGGTCTCAAAGTCAAGGAAATAGAGCGACTACTAGGCATCAAGAAATCACTCATCTATCAAACTCTGAGCCACTACCGAAACTATGGTGTTTGCTGCAACCCTCTGGCATATACTCACTTCCCCCGTGGTCGACATCGCATCCTGGGCAGTATTGATCTCAAGCTCATCAAGGCATTACTTAGTCAAAATTCCTGTCTCTATCTTGATGAGCTTCAGAATGAGCTCATGGTTCGGCGTGGTACCTCAGTCTCTGTCCCCACACTTCTTCGGACACTTCGACGTCTTCATTTCACCCACAAATGCATCTCTGTACAGGCATTGGAACGCAATGATCAAGATCGGTCAATCTACATGAATAATATAGCCGATCTCATCTTGGATCCAGCTATGCTCATGTTCGTGGACGAGTCTGCAAGAAATAAGAAGAACCCTACTCGGAAGCTAGGCTGGTCTTTGAAGGGTAGGCGCTGTGTCCAGCGTAGATGTTTTATTCGAGGACAGCGTTTTTCCATACTGCCGGTGCTCACATTAGATGGCATCATTGCTCACAATATCATTCCTGGGTCGGTAACTTCAGACTTATTCGTCAAATTTCTTCGCGAGCATGTCGTAAGTAACCTCTTCAACGCCCACAACAAACTCAGTTCCTCACGATCCCTAGATTCCACTCACTAACCCATATCCTGGTCCAAGAAGTGTTCTCGTTCTTGATAACTGCAACATTCACCATGCAGAGGCTGTGCGAGAGCTTGTTGAAGATGAAGCGCGTCAGTAATCAATTCCTGTCCTGAAGCTCCTCATGCTAATATTGGAATCCAGTTTGCAAACTCGTCTTTCTTCCACCATACTCCCCTGATTTGAACCCAATCGAACAAGCTTTTGCAGTGATCAAAGCTTATCTTCGGCGACATTGGAACGACGAGTCTCTTGCTGTCCTCGACCGTGCTTGTCACAATATCACACCTGACATGGCCTGGGGATTTTTCCGAGCCTCAGGATATGTTGTCTAGTAGATTCATCGATGATCGTACTGCCACATTGTTTATCATTATCAGCAATAAAAGTACATGGTGGCTAACAACATTGACAATCGATTGAACAAACTCTGAACACAGCTTCGCCTCACAGTTCAGCAGTTTCAGCATCCAGCTCGGGACTTGGGCTCGGTTCGTATTCCGGGGCATTCGGGTTCAAAAAAGCAGGGTCGATGATGGGAATAAAGCCGTCGGGAACCTTCTCAGTGGACTTGGTGATCTGGTTGAAATACCACCAGGTATACAGCTTCTTGTAAACGTTCTTTCCGGGGGTTATCCCTGAGCCAAATACAGAGTCACTTCCACCCTCAGGAAATCTCTTTTCAAAGCGGATGGGGTAGGCCTCAGGTTCGGGGTCGTCGACAGATTCGAATACGGGTGATTGATGGCGAGGTCGCTTGGCTTCAGGACTGTTCCACCAGGGTGCGGCTCCACGCTTCAGACGAATGGCATCACCAGGTGTCAAACCACACGAGACGAGGGACTTCTCATCAACGTATGGGAGAATATCGGGGCCATAACCCTCGCGTGCTAAAATATTTTCATAATTGGTGACATTTGCGATACCGAGGTGCTCTTCAGCATATTTCAAATAAGCTGGAAGTTTTGAAGGGCTGTTTTTAGGTGGTGATGGCCTTGGCAAGGCTGGTGTAAGAGCTGGTGTAACCATAGTGTTAGAGGGAGCCTGGGGTGTACGTGGGGTCGGGTCGGGCGTAATCTTGTGGTTGCCAACAAGCATTCGCATATCGTGGATAATTGATGAAACAGCAGACAGGACTGGGGCAGTGTCACCGTCATCGAGACCTGATGATGAGGATGCTGCGCGGGAGGAAGCTCCCACACGTGGTTTCTGGAAAAGCGAGCGTGAGCGACTTCGAGGGTCAAATGAGAGTGAGTTTGGAGGATCATGGATAGTTGAATCCCCATCATACTATTTGGGCGGGTCAGTAGGAAGACATCGTGGGGGCAGGAATACAACAAACAATCGCGCGTGACCACTCAGTCATCATTGATGGTGTAAGAGGAATTTTTTCACCGTCATTTGCAACATATGTATAGCCGCTATTGGTTGGGTTTGCATATTTCTTCTCAAGCTTGCCACGGATGCGAGCAAGCTCTTGTTCGAGAGCAGATTTGGGATCCTACCAAGTGAGATTAGGACTTGGGATTCGCGAACAGCAGATGAAAAAATATATATACTTCAGTACCACTACCAGTTGAGTTATTGTCATCGCTTGTGTGGCTCCGATCATCATCGTCAATGTCACCTCGCTTCAAGGTGGATTGTGAGTGCTAATGAACCTAATGCGAAGCAGGCTCAGGCTTGGTACCTTAGCTTTCTTCTTGACATCTTCAAGGTTCAAGAAGACACTGAGTTTTGATGGCTGCTCCTCGATAATTTTCAGCGCGAGTATCTTGAATTCTGCAAAGTTGTCGACATCAACAGCATCTTTTTTTCTGTTCAATAAATGAGCGGCAGATGGTAGAATTTTACTTGAACAAACGTACGCTTTTTTTGGCCCTATGAGGACCTTGACACCAAACCGACAACGCCCAGTAATTGGGGTGAATCTGTCCTGACCATGCTTGTCGAGGATCGCAGATAAGAACTTGAGGTAATTCTCATTTGTCGCTTCAAAAGTGAAGGAGAATTCCTTATTCTTGCTCTCGACCTTGGTTTTTTTTGTCGAGGTTTTCTTCGACTTTGAGTTCCCTCTTGGCACCGAAACTGTGAACTGAAGTTGGGCCAGTACGGTCTCAACCTCATGAGAGCTGCTGGAATCACCGTCAACTGCAGGTGTGTCAGGCATCTTCGGTGAATTGTACGAGGAAAAGAGTTATGTATTCAGCAAAAAAAAGTGTCCAAGGCAACATCGCGGTGATGCTTCTGGTTGCGCTCACGTCAGGACGGCACACACCCGTTTTGGTAATAGTACTTTTGGGGTCCTGTCAGGTGATGTGAATGACGTTTGGAAAAAATTTGAAATCGCAACCAGAATTCCGTATTGATCTGAAAACAGCTGTAATCAACGTGCATGGCATGTGAAATGACAGAACCATAGCACCAACGGAGGATATGAAGGATATTTTTAGAACACAATCAATCAATGGATCGCCATCAGGAAGCACAACGTCGGCATCTGAGATCTGAGCTGGGGTTTAGCGAGCCAGCACTGAATATGGTGATGTCTTTGCCGCAACAGGTGAGTTTAAGGGGTATCAGGCACACGTAAGTCGCAAAAGCATGACAGTTTGTCAGAGAGGCGCCTTCTCGCCAGGAGTGGGGGTATCAGGTGGTTGGAGGGAAGAGCGTGTAGACCAACGGGCTGCAGCAGAGGGTGTGACCGAGGAGAACCAGGGTGACGATTTCTCAAAGGAAGGCAAAGCAAAAAGCGCGGAGGTGACACAACAGAAAAGAGGAAGAGGTAGGCAACTAGGGCGTTGACAGACACGAGGAGGCCCATGTTGGCCCGACGACGGAGATGAGCGATTGGCCTTAGCGGAGCCCACTCGAACTTGAGTTTGAAAAAATCAAGCCCCATATGCTGTCTTGGTTCTCGTATGCTCAGCTGCTGTGACCGAACGGAGCGGGAGCGGATTTCACGGGCACGGAAACCCACAGGGGTAAGGCCATGGGCACAGCGTTGAAACGATTGAAGAAGGCCCAGGGCCGACGCGATGACTCGTGCCCGCACCAACCTGTGAGAGGGGGTTATGGAGGCCGGGGGCCTGTGAGAGAATGGAAGGTAGTTATGATGAGACGCCAGCCATGCAGAAACGGGCGTCGGAGGCGCGAAACGCAGTCCATAAGGGACTGGATATTTGTGAGATGAGACGGCGCGGAACGACAGTGTTTGAGGTAGCGGCCAGTGGTGCTATGGAGCTCGTCAATGATTATCTAACGGTTTGTGTCGATGGCCCCTTGGTTTGACCGTGAAATCAATGACATCTGGTCAAAGTGGTCAGTAAAGGGAAGCAGCTCTGAACGGTACGCACGTGGCCGCCATCACCCCGAGTATCGTCTGTAGACATAAACGTGTTGAATAACGCGCCTATCACTCTGCAAAAGGTTGATTTCACAGCGTCTATATGATCACTTGTCAGCAAGGAGCAGGTGCAAATAGTATGGTCTGCGTGCCCAACGGATTGCTGCTACCATCCAAGGTTGGAAGTGCTGCTGAGGTACGGTCGGACGAGGGTGTCTGAGGGAAGCCCGAGTCAGTTGTTGAATGCATCGATCAAGGTGTTGGTGACGTCGATGGGCTTGCGCACGAGGGGGGAAATAGAGAGGGTCATGGAATGGTGCACGGGTTGTCCTTGGCAGCATTGATGCGCTCGCAAGCATCATGCTTCCCCGTCGCATCAACGGCGTTTACGTCCATAGCCTTGTATCTGTGGAAAGTGGGTAAGTGGGCACAAGTGAGGGTGAAAGTGAGGAGAGACGTACCCGAAGGGCAAGCCAGAGTCGCCCTGCTCAAAGCGCATCTTCTCATCCAGGCGAGGGTCGAGCGTCTCGGCACCAAGATCAAATGTGTCCTCAATCTCTCGCCTACCCCATGATTCTTCAACGTCTCCGCGCTCGCCAGCCAAGACGAGCCGGTAGTCAGCGATGAGGAGTAGGTGGGTGGGAGCATTGTCGGGGAATAGAGGAAACAAGACGGGTGTGAGCTAGATAGGTGGCTAGACAGTGCTGGGAGTCGGCTAGGTCAGGTGATGGGTTTCAGTGAGAGAGTTGTGGGGAAGGCAGCTACGGAGGCAAGAATGGGTTTCGACGATTTTGCAATGAGCGCGCCTGGATCCAGTGTTGAGCGGGGGAATGCTCGGTGCGCTCGGGCATCCACTCCGAAATTGTTGAATGCTCCGGAAGGATTCACATCGCTTGACATTGTCGAGTATTTCCTTAAAGTACAGTTGACTCAAAAAAACTGGAAAAAAAAGTCGGATGATGAACGATGGAACAAAAAATATGACACTTACAGATTGGGACCCAGCATGGACTTGAGCTCATCGATAAGTCATTGCTTGTGGTAGCAACAGCCCAGGTCATCCGCAATCGGCGGGTGTAAGGTGTGAGCGCGAATTCTTGTCGAGGTAATGCATGTCACAGTGCCCGCAAACCCGCACGACGGGTATGGATTTGGCGAAGGTGCAAAGATCCGTACCTGTACCCATGTTTACCTGTGAGCATTACCCGCGCCGGTAACCATAATCACTAGAGAAAACCAAGGTGGTTGACGAACGCGCCATGAGAACGCTGCAAGGAATCAGCAATCCTCAAAACTGAAGAATGGAAAATAAATTACTACAGTTCCTCATTGCCCGATTCCGAATTATCAGCGCACTCCGCCGTCACACTCGCTAGAAAGCTCGGTCTCGATTCGATAGCGCACGATCCGCGGAAGATCCTACAGACTGCCCTCGGCCATTTTGAGGCGGGCTGGAAGATGAATGACGCACCGAGGTCGAGCCCCCACTCATCCATTTGGGCGGAGCACAAGAACCCATTGAATTTTCGTTCTTATGTCCTCCATGCTTGCTCAAGTTGTGGATTGGTGCTGTGTGTGAGAACAGTACGCTATTGGAGATGCGGAGGGCGTGGAGACCCCCGCGAGACTATAGGCATGATGCGGACGAGCACCTTGGGAGAGGGTGTGGAGATGAGTGAGCGGACAGACAGCGACACCTCGCGTTTGCAAGAAATAGTAAAGAAGAGCATGCGGGCAGGGGGCAAGCACGTCCGTTCGTGAGAGAAGGAAGGGGAGAGCGCGTGTCCGAACGTTTATGTGCTGTTTTCGAGCTGTTGTTCGTTCACTGTGAGCCACCATTGGTACCCGCCCATGGTTGTGCTCACCGTTTAACATAAAGCCGCCATCTATCCTCAATTATTGGGGTCGCAATCCGCCGGCGGGTGTGATGCGCACCAATCAATCGCCTGAGACACACGTGTCTTCAGCCATGCTCAAAAGCATGCTATCCATTGTCGGAGGCCGATGCTCTCATTGTTGAGAAGAAAATTGTGCGCAGCATTGTTCACTGAGGGCGAGCTGCAAAAACGTCACACAAAGATTTCGTAGTCAGTTGAAGCTTTCGTTTGAAACGGAAAAACAAATTGCCGACTGTATGTGAGGAGAGTGTGGGGGAAGCTGTGGTCAAATGCAAGAGTGCACTGGGTGTGGCTACGGTGAAATTGTGAGAGACTTCACACAGAAACGACGGACACACATACATGTGCAAGGGTCAAAGCCGTTGAGCTTCTCCGAGCGGCAGTGGGGCTGGGGGTAGGGATAGGCAGACCGTTGAAGTGTGGCCAGCGGGAGGTATGCAGATGAAGGGGGTTGAGAAGAAATGCGCCGCAGTATACTCCACAGTCAGTCTGAGCAGAACGCGCTGCTAGACGCCACATTGGAGTAACAGAAAGCGCCAGTGAACATGCGGTGGGGTTGGCTGTGCTGCATGCGGTAACTGTTGGTCCCTATTTGCAATCGCCTTTTGATCCAAACAAAGATAACGGATGACGTTTGTGCCTCCCTCAAACAACAACAACCCGTCCCTCCCTTGCGATTCTCTTCATCCGGTGCTTGCACCCACACACACATTGGCTACCTAACCCGCCTGCTCCCTCCTCATCTCACAGGGGTATCACGGACGACGACACGGTTGGAAAGGACACTACCATTCTCTCACCCTCCTGCGAATGAGGGAGGCGATCCTTCGACATCAACACCCCTCACTATTCCATGACCCAAAATCCCGAATCACAATCATGATCGAGCACATCTCGAGCTTGAGCTCCGGATCCATGGTTCACCTTGAATCTTGATCTCGCAAATGCGAATGCCTCACAAGCGCCGTCATCCATCCACACGGCCACGGACATCATTGAAAATATCCCTACGCGTCCACTCCGTCTTTGCTGTTCAATGTGAGGGATATCTTTCTCTATTTTCATAACATGTTGACATGTCATCTCTGCTTTCAAGCCGCTTACGCATCTCGTGGGGATCAAGCGCTTTTGAACCACGCAGTGCAATACCATGGCCTACCCCATTGACGCTCCCGCCCACCACCCGTTCTGGACATTGTCAGCGCAAGTTTCCCACCATTCGACCACGAGTCTATTATTTCGGACCCATACGGAGCAGAAGTCCTTCGAGATGCAAAGTTCGAAAGAGATGTGGCACATACCCCTGGGCGTGCATCACCAAGATGGCCTCCTCCCCCAAGCTCCTGCATGTGGTAACATTGCGCCTCTCCCATGCTCTAACCATTGCGTTCGAGGATCGTATCACACTTGCGGCCCCTGAGGCACCGAAGCGCGGGGATGTGTTTGGGCCTGCGCTCGCAACCAGAGGGAGTGCATTGGGGTAGTTGGGAGTAACCGGGAGAATATCGCCCCAGAGGTCGATCCTAACGTAAGTTCTACAGTTAGCCAGCCTAAACAGCCGGCCTTCACAGCTCGCTCACGCGGGCGCTAGACCTTCACCCATCCGAGTCCGGGCGCTTTACTGCAAATCACCACTCCTGCCCCAGGCCCCATATCCCACTTTCACCTTCTCGCGTTCCCATCTCATCCCATAGGTTACAGCTTGCGACTCGTACGCGTCACCTATGACTGCACCCTCAGGTTCCGCACAAGCTCGCCTCCACATCGATAATCTCAGCAGTGCGGATCATTCCCCCACCATCACATCTATGCCATCAACGCCTCCTTCCCATAGTTCCGAGATCAGGGTTTATCTTCCGCAGGATTGTGTTCTTTCACCAGCGAGCACGGTGGGCTGTGGGCGTCCAAGGAGAACCTCGAGGAAGGGGTGAGTTGGCTTCCTCTTACCCGTTTCGAAGCGTTGATGCAACTCCCCAGATCCAGAAAACTCCTCGTCGTCTCCAAATTTTATGAGATGTCATTCCTTTGGATTTGTTGCGGGGTCAAGAAGCGGAACGCCGTGATTTGTGTATTATATATAGATACAGGTGAAATGATATTACCTTTTTGTGCCTATGCCATGGTGTCGCAGTCCGTAATCAGTCGACACCCCGCCTCGAGTACTGCTTGGGCGGGAGGACTCAAATGCGAGCCTCAGACGCGGTTTGTTGGGGCATCACAATGCAACACGGCTCCAATGCATTCTCGGTTGG
>QGOG01003669.1:0-11501 GCA_003313185.1 Collybia sp. MG36 | reverse complement strand
GATCTCTGCCCATTATCGAAAAATGGATGGTGCTCGGCAACGGAGTCCAAACCCAATTCGTAAGTTGCAATAATTACCCCGAGAAACTTTTGGGTACTCAAATAATACAGTGCAGGGAATCACCTCAATTTTGATCTAGCTTTTCCGTCTCAGGCCATCCCGAGCGATTTCTTCCCGTCTAATGTGTCACTTTACGGCTACACCGTGCGTCGAATCCATGGTGGAGCGCCCAATCCATCTAGACATTGTTAACAGGATTTTGGTGTATGGAATATCAGTTATGAGACGGTAGAATGCCAATCTCAGTGGGCTGGGAGCAAAGAGGCTGCTGCCTTGGGCAGCATATCGAATCAAGGACCTGAAAGTGTGTGTTGTCCAGCAGATCCCACAGACAATCTAGACGACGTCTGCCCTTCATACTCGGACCAGAACGGGCTCCCGTATGTGTTTCCAATTCATTTGTGTTGCCTTTGCCCAATGTTTTTTTGCAGTCCAGACACAATGGCCAACTCGACCGGAGTCAACCAACCCAGTTCCATCGCATTGATATTGGCACTCGCTTTCTGGCTTATTTTCCTGCTTGCGTAATCATACCATCTCGCGCCTGTAGATATATGTTATAACCGGTATCTGCATCTCCAACATTCGGCTGCGTCGAGCTGGGTGCAGCTAGGCAATCCGTCGTCTGGGAATCGGTTTATAGCTGGCATTCATATGAAATAGATGACACAAAGAATCTCACTTCTCGACATCGTCTTCGCCAAGTTTGCGATAGCGGGCCTGGCTTTTCCCGCCAAAGACACGGTTGACGTACCTGAGGCCGCCAAGCCAGACAAATATCGCGGCTGCAAATGCCACAAAAACCAAACCAAAGAATATGGTCCTGTACTGTGGCCCCTGTGCATGAATTGGGACATCTTCGAGGTCAGTCGTGGGTGTTGTCTCCTGGTCCTTGGATTCAGGAGTGGGGCTAACAGCAGCTGTGGCTGTGGTAGTCAGCGGAACGGCTGGAATTTGTCCGGTAATCATGTCCTGTTGACAAACAGCAGAAATTTTATTTGCACGATATTTTAATGCACAAAGTTGAGCTGGTTAGAGCTCAGCGTGGAGGGGTACCTCTTTGTCGTCAGCGTTAGTAACAGTCTCGACCTGGAGCTAGAAGGAGCAATGAGCTATCTCTCAAAGCCAGAGACATTGACTAGGTCCTACCTCGCCTGAATCGGTAATGATGACATCCTGAACAGGGCGGTCGGAAGCGCCTTTCGCAACGTCCTCTAAAAGTAGATTTTAGCTTAGTCGTGGACACTAAATGAGACGAGACACACCGATAGCATGAACAATATGCATGCCATCAATGACCTTTCCAAAGACAACCTGGTATAGTTTATCAGTTAGACTTCTCCATGGTTTATGAAACCATCACTGACATGACGCCCATCTAACCAGCTGGTTGTTGCAGTACAGATAAACTAGAGCGAAAGCGGTGTATGAATTGGGAGATGATACAAATTTCAGTGAACTAACGAATTGAGAACCTGGAAGTACTATTTAGACCAAGTTAATTGGGTGATGCTTTCACACGTACCATTGGTGTCCTTCCCAGCATTTGCCATGGAAAGAATGCCGGGCCCGGTGTGACGGAGTTTGCTGCATTGGTAGTGGCATTAGTTCCGTAAACGCGGGATAGAGTGAAAGGAGGATACAAGTTTTCGTCAGCGAATTTATCACCATAGATTGACTTCAAATAAATGTTGGCGGGAAATCCATGTTTGAATAATTGGTATACACACACCTTCCCTCCAGTACCATCTCCCCGAGCTAATTACCCATATAAATATGTATGAGTGTTCTAGTGGAAAAAATAATGGCTTACTGAAGTCACCACCCTGAATCCTGTATATGTCGTCAGGAAAGACTAGGAGGAGAGGTCGATAGGCTTACATGAAGTCTTTGATGACACGGTGGAACTTGGAGCCTTTGTATCCAAAGCCAAGATCTTTGCCGTCTTTGCCCTTTCCAGTTGCCAGAGCACGGAAGTTCTCAACGGTTTTGGGGACAGTCTGTGAATGGGAACCAGGGATATGAGCACCAAAGCGCGATACCCTAGCGGGTACTTACGCCACCGTACAAGCCGATGGTGACTGGAGGGACAATTAGCACATAATTCCACAAGAGAGGCGGTGGTTGTACTTCGTCCTAATTCCTTGTCTCCATGTTTGATATCGAAGTAAACTTGGTGGGTGATTTTGGGGCCCTTCGCTTCTACTGACTGTGCGCAGAAAAACGCAGCCACGGAAACGATAATGAATGCAAGAGAGAGTCGGCCGAACATGGTGGTCAAGAATAAAGTAGGGAGAGGGAAGCTGGAACGTAGACGTGGCGACGGATTCGGGTGAATTTATTATTTAGGCACTCAAAATTCCGCGTGAGAATATAATTCCTTATTCGGAACCAACCCCCTTGCAGCCAAGTTACGAGCGACCATTTACGAGTCTCTCCAGGGCGGCACCGCCCGCGATCTGGAATTCTGAACTACTGCTGCTAATCATAACACCTCCCTTCTTCGATAATCGACCTTGAGATCGCACAATTTCTTGCATCCGTTTTTCGGCTTCCCCGCTGTGGTCAATATCCCAGCCAGAGCTACGAGCCTTCGGGCGCTCTTTTCCCATTGTCGGTGGCTTTTTTCGACCTCTCCCTTTTGATGATGGGTTGATTTGTCCAGAATTGACTGACCTGGGAGCCTCACGCAAAGCAAATGCTTTGGCCAAGTGCCCTATATGTAAATGTTTGATGTGAAATATGTGCTTTTCGTTAGATGGATGGGTCGCATAAGCCCTCATATGAGACAAGTAAGCTTTCCGTGCCAGGGTAGCGTTCTAAGAGGATAGAAAGGTTAATGTGCAAAATAACAGTGGTTGACGCGTTACCTCTTTCCGAGATAATACCCATCTTTCAAAAGACAGCTGCACCTCCGTTGCACGCTCTTCGTATTCGTTCCTGCTGCCACCAAAACCAGTTTTGAGTATACTTTCAGCCGAGATACCCGATAACACGATATTCTCCCTTGCATCTTCTGGAGCGGTATTTTCTTCATCCCCTCGCATCTTATCTTGAACCCATTTTACCCACTCTGATTCGCTGGGTGCAACTATACTCCATGCTTCACCGCCTTTTCCGGCCCGAGCTGTTCGACCAACCCGATGGACATACTCTGTTGCTCCACCTTCTGTTGGGAGGTCGTATTGTATCACGGCACGGACGAGGGGAAGATCCAGACCACGTGAGGCAACGGACGTACAAAGTAGGATGGAAGAGGAAGACGGGGATGCTGGTTTGGTTTTGCCAACCACTCCAGTGGAAAACCCTCGCAATGAGGCTAGACGAGTTGATGTCGCCAACGAACCATGCAACCGAAAGATAGAAGTATCAGGAAGGAGTGAGCTCTTGACCTCCACTTTCTCATCACCGAAAGGAGCTTGAGGTGTTTCATTATCAGTGTCCCGATCGCTGTCCTCGTTTTGGTCTTCAGGATCTTGCATATCTCGGTCTTCGTTCATGGCAGAACCAGCCAATAGATTCCAATGAAAATCCACAGAATCGGTGCAACTCAAGAACACAATTATTTTGGTACCCCGACGGCCTTTCGATTGTCCAATCAAGGAGCGGAGCAATGCAACGAGTGCCACGAGTCGCTGTTTAAGTGGGACAACGATATAATTTTGGGAGAGCTGGGATGGGGGTGTGAACTTTTCGGGTGCAGATGGAATTGCCGCCGAGCTGTCGCTGGAGGTGGTGAGAGCTACTGGTGTGGGTGTATCGGATTCGGTGGCTTTGATCATCAAAGGATTAACCAATGCTGCTCCAGCTAATTTCTGAACATCCTCGCGGATAGTGGCTGAACATAGCACAGTTCGTCTTCTTCGCTCCCAATCCCAACCGCCGACTTCCATACTCTTGCCTTCTTCAACCGCCTGTAACGCGAGCCGTCGCCGGCCATCCAAACCTTGAATGATACCGGTGATCGTTTCTTCGAAGCCAAGCTCCATGAGACGGTCTGCTTCATCTAGAACAAGCCAACGGCACTTTCCGACGTTGAAGGATGATGTATTTTGAAGATGATCCAAGAGACGACCAGGTGTGGAGACAAGAATTGGGATACCTTTGCGGAGCCGAGCTTTTTCATGTGTTCGGGTGGCCCCGCCGGTCAGCAGGCCTGATACTAACCAACGCGTTAATCGGGGGGGTGGGTTATTTGAATCATCAGCGGCCTCGTTTCCTGGCCGTAGCCGGAGTTGCAATAGTGCCTCCAGAACATCCGATATCTGCTTTGCAAGCTCGCGGGTGGGGGCGATAATAATAGCTAGAGTGCCTATTGATCTGTCAATGTAAGAGTGCGTGCTTAAAGGTAATAGATCTTGAATTATAGGAAGCAAGAAAGAAAGCGTTTTGCCGGAGCCGGTTTGAGATTGGATGAAGACATCCCGTGAAGATGTACCCGGTGACGCGGAGTCAATTAAAACAGGGAGGGCTGAGCGTTGAATGGATGTAGGTTTTCCTATATTCATCTTGGTAGAAAGGTGCACAGTTATTAGGGGGTCGAGACCGAGCCCCAAGAAAGTGGATGAATCGGCCAGAGGCGCATTACTTGGCTTCAGAGAGAGCGTGCGGGCTATATCTTTTTTGAAAGGCTCTTGTACCTTTGGGTTAGATGAGAACAAAGATGATATTACATGTGTTTGAGGCCGTGGCGCGGTAAAACCGGGTTGGCCCTGGGTAGTAGGTGGGCCGGTGGATGTCTGATCTTTACGGGGGCGTTTTGCAGGTCGTTGCTCAGTATCAGCATTTGTATGATGGTCTTTGCCTGGCGTGAATTTATCTCGTGATGGAGCGTCTCTTTTGGCAACGCGCTTTGCTCTCAACCTTCAACGGTTGAGACTGTCAGATGTACTTCACCTTGAAAAGAATTGGGAGAACCTATCGGTCCATCTTCCACCTTTCTTGCCATTGATGGGTCTTGACAACCCAAAATCACCAACAGCAATGTTGAGAACCAATCCGTCGTCCATTGAATTTCGATGCAAGGATTGGCGGTCGAACGGACTCAGATTTGAAGTGGAATAACCAATAAATTTCCATCTCCAAAATTGGATCACAATCTACACATGATTATTGTCTTTGTCAGCGGCCAATCTGAAGGGGAGTGTGTGTCGGGCGGGTTGAAAGTCCAAATTCCATTTTTCTTGTGAATTCATTGAGACAAACTAGACCGGGAGCTCGACAGTACCAGCATAACCATGTCACCATCAACTCCTGTAGGAGACGGCACACCTCCAACCATTACTCCAGGCGGAACTTACTCGATACAAGTGGGTGTGGGTTTGTGCTACCGTGAATGTTCTCTCATACGATTAGACCGTTTCTGTTGGTTGTAAAATTTATATACGACGGCCAGGGCCTGATGGAAAAACAGAGGAACGTCTAGCGGAGATTTTATCCATTCGTGATAAGCCCGTCAATCCCTATGCGCATAGGAATATGAAACAGGAAGAGGGCGCCGGGGCCAAGCCTGAGGACCAGTGGGAATACTTTGTTCACTGGGAATCCTTCAATAAACGTCTGGATGACTGGGTGCCCGGTTCCCGGCTTGTCCTCAATCGGGACTTGGAATGGCCACGTCCCAAAGCTGGTGGAGGAAAGAAGATCACAACCCAGAAGGCCCCAGGGAAGGCCCCTCGAGGTCAGAATTTACTCAAGAGGGCTACAGCAAATGCTGCTCATGCGGCTTCCCCCACCCCTGCGCCATCTACACCGGCCTTAAACGACGACTATTCAGCACCACCTTCTCCCGGTCCCGGTCCTACTTCACTGAAGAGGAAAGCACCCCATGACGAAGAGGAGGAGGAAGAGGAAGAGGAAGAGCTCGAAGATGAGGATGCTGACGCTGAGGGAGAGATGGATGTGGATGGTGAAGGAGAAGTCGAGACATTTGACTTGAGCGTGCAGGATCCCATTCCAGATGCCCCTCCGCTCTCCTCGTTTAGCAAAGAGCAGGAGATCGAGAAACTGCGTACCTCGGGTTCCATGACGCAGTCAATATCAGAAATTGCGCGGGTCAAAAACTTGAATCGTCTCCAGATTGGCAAACACGAGGTCGAGGCCTGGTATTTCAGTCCCTACCCGAAAGAATATGCCCATCTTCCCGTCTTATACATATGCGAATTCTGTCTATCCTTCTTCCCGTCCCCGATGATGCTCGCGCGGCACCGACTGAGGTGCAATATGCTCCACCCTCCTGGCAATGAGATATATCGCCACGAGGACCTCTCTTTCTACGAGATAGATGGTAAACGCCAGCTGACATGGTGTAGAAATTTGAGTCTATTGTCGAAATGTTTTCTTGACCAGTGTGTGCATTCTGCTTCGCTGTCTGGAGCTACGCTGATATATTTTATCATAGCAAAACCTTGTATTATGATGTTACCCCCTTTATGTATTATGTTATGGTAAGCTACCTCTAGCCCTGCTTCTACTTGCAACTCATGCCACCCAAGGCGCAACGCGATTCAACAGGCTGTCATGTTATCGGGTACTTCTCAAAGGAGAAGGAGTCCGCCGAGAACTACAATGTGGCTTGTATATTGACCCTTCCCCAGCACCAGCGGCATGGCTACGGCAAAATCTTGATTGAATTCTCTTACGAACTCAGCAAGAAGGAGGGTAAACTCGGGAGTCCCGAAAAGCCGCTCAGTGATCTGGGTTTACTGGGCTACCGGGCCTATTGGGCCGAAACCATCGTCGACCTGCTTTTGAATTCAACAGGGGATGAATTGAGTATTGATGATATTGCACAGAAGACCGCCATCACCCATGCTGATGTTATGAATACGTATGACTTCTCCCTATCCAGAGGGCCGCTAACTAACCGCATTGATAGATGCACAACATTGCAGTTATTCAAACACTACAAAGGAGCGCACATTATATGCTTGAATAACTCAGTTTTGGAGAAACACCAGAAGATTCGGGCCAAACGCAGACGCAGAATATACCCCGAGTACCTCAAGTGGAAACCACCAGTGTTCACGCGGGACCAGCTCCGCTTCGGTTGGTAAACGGTCATTATAGTGTGTTGCACAGGAATCGATACAGATGTATATTACATAGTTGTTCAACAAGCTGGTCCCCAATGATTCATGTATGCCATTGGGTTGTATGGATCCTTACTTTTTGGACACATGCCCAAACCTCTGTCGCAAAAGCCCATCGTTGACATCGGTGTATGCGAGAGTGTGGCGACTGAGTGTTGGTGATGGAGGTTGAGATGTAGCGGGTGAGAAAACTCCGACACCAGAGAGTTTGAGATTATTCTCTTCCGACACAAAAAATGCTGGCGGTAAGGTTTGGGGTTCTTTGTGCGCACCGTGGTTATGGGCTGGGATATTGACGTCCGAGGTAGACTCGTGTATGAGAATGGCAGGTGCATCTTGATGAACTGTCTCCTTGTCGCTGGTAGAAGCTTTGACATCGTCGATGACCCCAAGTGTCCGAGCTATGCCATAGGACGTGATATCCTTCATGTCTCTCATATAAGGACGTTTCCTAGGATTGAGAAACCATGAACCTACCAACAACGCCAACGTCATGATTGGGAGGACGACTAATATGGCAAGGATGCGGCAGCTGTATGCCGTTCTGGCCACCCAAGAATTAGGCCCGTAGTGCCACAGATTCTGCGTGTATGATTCCCATATTCTCGAGGGGATCGAGGAAGGAGGAAGGAGGAATAGCTGGGAGCTGATATCGCGTAGTGAGCTCGAAATATTCATGGCTCTGGCCAGTGGCGACGAGGGCTCAATGTCAACGTCAACTTGTGAAGATGTCTCACTCAAATGTGGGCGTGGGAGATTGATACTGATCCGCCAGGAGTCACACATTCAGCCTGACAATTACCTCCAGGCTGAGACTACCACAATGGCCTTTGGGGAATATCTATCCTCCATTGCGTCGACAATATTCCGTCTGGCTGTGTATATATTTCTCCAAATCGTAGGTCAATCCAGATCTCAATTTCTATGCTTATTCTATCCAGATTCCGAGCCGTTTAGCCAAGCCCGTCCTGCCGACATTGTATGCGCTGTATATTTCATCAGCATTCTTGCCTCGGGCTATAGAGCCAACATACGTCGAGCAACCTAATGCTTATGGCAAATTTCATCCCCCTGGACGGCACATGGAACCGCTGACGGCCATAGTGTTTAGCCTTCCGTCCTCGAAGCGCTGGATTCGTATCACAAACTTTGTGATTAACACCATACTTCTGTTAGCTGCGGCAGATGCGGCGCTGGCTCCATTCTGGGACCATGCGAATGACGTAGTATTCACCCGAGTGCGTGCTGTCAACCATGACAGCCTCAAGATTGTAGCCCGTTACCCCTTTGCGACGGATACCCATATTCGATGGCGAGAAATAGACGGCGAGTGGATGGACGGGCCAACATTTAATTTTACGGAGGAACTCGACTGGGTCGATACCATCACTCTTGTTGGTCTTTCCCCAGCGACTGATTATGAATGTGAGTTGGAAATTTGTGGCCCTTTTCTTTCTCTGATTGGTCACAGATACCATTGACGATATTGCCGTGCATCCCGTACGCACCTTTCCTGAACCTGGGCAGCCGTCTCGCTTCACATTTCTTGCGTCATCCTGTATCACTCCCAATTTCCCATATCGTGGGCCTTGGGCGCGCAGATCAATCCGTGGGTTTGACTATGTTGCAACCTACCTAAAGCCCTCAACGGCATTCATGATGTTCCTGGGAGACTTTATCTATGCTGATGTCCCTGTGTATATTGGTGACGACAAACATGCCTATCGCAGGCTCTACCGACGCAACCACGCGAGTGAGGAGTTCAGAAGCGTCTTCGAAAATCTGCGTGAGTCGCCATCATTTTCAGCATCTCCACGCTGACTGGTTTAGCCATATTTCATACATATGACGACCATGAGTTCATCAATAACTATATTGGGGCAGACCACGCGCCACCATACACAAGCGCGATGGACGCGTACAAGATCTACAACGGTGATGGCTCCTATTATAACTTTGAATACGGCGACACGTCATTTTTCGTCATGGACACAAGGCTCCACCGGGACAAGCACACAATGCTGGGGGATACACAACTTGACGACCTCGTCTCGTGGTTGGAACGCGTCAACAATACGCATGCATTCAAATTTATCGTATCTTCCGTACCATTTACATCCCTTTGGACGCACGATGCGCAGATCGACTCGTGGGCTGCTTTTGCGGAGGAAAAGGCGAAGCTGATGCAGATCCTGTGCAAGGTCCCGAACGTACTCATGGTCTCCGGAGATAGGCACGAGTTTGCTGAGATAGAGCTTGCATGCCCCGATCGCGACCAGCCTGTCCGGGAGTTTTCCACCAGCCCCATGAGCATGTTTTATATTCCACTTATACGAACACTTCGCCCAAAAACAGACGAGGCGGCGGAGCAACAGGAAAAGGTCATCAAATATGTCCCTACGGGGAATTACAAATTTTCTGCCTTTGAAGTAGACACCCTCAACGCACGCAGGCCCATGGTGCGCGTGTCGCTAGTGGTTGCCGGTGAGATGGTGTACAAGTATGTCATGGTTCCCTTCCTGCAGTCATCAAACATAACTAACCCGCGGTAGAACTGAAATCATCGGCACACCCCTCCCACCACCACCCCTGGCCCCGCCTACTGCACTGGGCACATTCTTCGGCCAGATGGGGGTCCAGGAGATGCTTGAGCGCCTTGGCGTAGACCCTAGGAGATGGTTCTAACGTGTCAACTTGTGGTGTTGTACTTAGTATAATAATGATGTGCTTTGTTATATTAGAGGTTCCCAAATTCACTCTGGGGGACACGGATGGTGCAGCAGCGATATATATCATTGGGCCGTCCAGAGATACATGAGAACATCAATTCAAACAAAAACAGGTAAGCGAAAGATTCCAGTAAATAATAACGAGCAATGGAGCGCAGGACACGACCGGAGGCGGGGGAAATGACACGGAGATGACTAGGGATACATAGTAGTAGATGGGAAAACAACACCGTCAGAGCGAATGAGGATGATCGGGCGCCGCTTCACCACCTGCGATTCTGGTGGCAGACACCCCAGCACCTCAGTACATCGGACCTCGACATAGGGCGAAGGCTCAGAGCCAAAGAAGACGCTAACCGGGTCGTTCTTCGAAAAGTTCTCCCCGTATACGGTGAGCATTTTGGATGCGTGGGGGTTGGGCTTGGAGAGGACCGCGCGTGAGGAAGCGCAGTTGGATTTAGGTGCCTCAGCAGCGCGGTCGGGTGGGAGGTACTTCACGACGCCGGGGAAGGGGGTCACGGGCTTGGAGGGTATGGGGAACGAGCCTGTCTGCGCCGCGTGTTGATTGTCAAAAAGCACGGGCGGCACATAGAAGTTGTATCGGATTTGATCTGCCGTAGAAAATTTTTGTAAGAAGATCGATGGCAAGCATCATAGTGTGATGACTTACCCGTTCCGACAATAGTCCAGACGCTCGTTTCTCCAATGTCAACCTGCCAGAGTGCACCGGATGATGCTCCAGAGTCGCTAGATGAGCCACGCCTGCTAGACACAGACCCAGCGGAACTCGGCCGCCGGCGCCCCTTGGCGCCAACGTTTTTGGCCATGTTGCCAGCGCTCGATGTCGAACGCTTCTTCTTGACTCGACCACCATCATTAGAGAGGAATTCTGATGAAGCTGATGGAGATGCCGGGGCACTATCAACCGTCCCGTGGCCAAAGTACTCTCCGCTTGATGAAACAGGGGTGGACGAGATGGGCGAGGCAGGGAGGGCAGGCGAGTTCGAACCACCCACGGAATTGCTATTCCATTGGCGGCCATCGATCGGGCGGTAGGTGTTCACCTTCTCACCCATACACGAAAGGAAGGCACCAGTAAGGCCAGGTGTGCCAGGCTCGGGCATCCCTTTCGAACCGTCGTATACCTCAAAGGCAATTTTGTGGAGTTGGGAGACGGGGTCTCCGCAAACTTCACCAGGTGAGCAATAATGGTCTGCGACACCTTTCGCCCCTTCCTGAAGCCCACCACCCACAACGGTGGTCTGATGGTCGACCTTTCGGATGATCAACACAGGACTGACGACTCCTGAGGTCAAACACTGTAGCACAACTGTTTGGTTATAGTAGATGGGGATCTGAGAGCCATTATTGGTGGGGGGAATTGCATTGGGAGGGGGTGAAGGGTAGTCGGGCTGCGGCGGAGGAGGAGGAGGAGCATCTATTCCGCCGGCCGGCTTATTGACATCGACAATGTACATCACAAACGGATCTGAAAAAAATGGTTAGAACTGAGAAAAAAAAAATGTCGAGCCAGACTAACCCCAACTAGCAGTGCGAGCAATGAAGGAGGGGGTGGTGGAACGAGAGCGCTGGTCGAGGCCCATAAGAGGTGCCCCATCCG